>AWUE01009841.1:0-10256 GCA_001974825.2 Corchorus olitorius | reverse complement strand
AAGTGGTTTCCTCGTTGGCAGATCCTTGACAAGATAAGAGGAAGGAAAAAATTCAACAGAAACTTGATTATTTCTGCAAAACTTTGAAACAGAACAGAGATTTCGATTGACTTTAGGCACACATAACACATCATTTAAAGTAAAGGAAGCAGTTTTAGTAGGGATTGAAGATGAACCAATATGTGAGATAGTTAAGCCAGTACCATCGCCAATTACAAGCTCATCTGTGCCTGCATATTTGTCACTGAGATCAAGGTTCCTCAGATCTGATGTTACATGATGTGAAGCACCAGTGTCCAGCAGCCAATTGTTGGAGGGTTTAGATGAGGAAGTTGCAACATTAGTAGAAATCTGTTGCTGCTTTGGTCGAATCTTATAACATTCTTTTGCAATGTGTCCTATTTTGTCACAGAATTGACAAGTTGGACGAGAGGAGCCATGTTTTTTCTGCACAAAATTGTCATTATTGGAATAATTATTGAAAGAATTAAATTTGCTGGCTTGCCTGCTTTTCTCATTGTGGTGAAACCTCCTAGCAACATTGGCAGTGTGCATATGGATGTTTTGTCTGGCTAGGAAACTCTCATAGTCTGTCATTTTATCCAGCAGCTCCTCAAATGATATTGGACTCTCGCGAGCCTTGATGCCAGCAGAAATTTCTCTGTATTCTGGTCCAATACCATTAAGTATATGAATGACCAGTTCATCCTCAGTGACTGGCGAATTAATGAGGGCCAGTTTATCTGCAGTGTGGCGAATTAGTTGAAAGTAGTCTTGAATCGATTTATTGCCTCGAGGTTGAAGCAACTTCTCTCGTAATTGCATCATACGAGATCTCGACCTGTTTGCATACATATTCTGTATTTTTGTCCAAGCACTATGAGAAGAAGTGCAAGAAGCAAAGAATGGAATCACTGATTCTGTTGCAGAGGCAATCATGCCATGAAGGAGAAGTTGATCCTGTTGAACCCATTGTTCATACTCAGGATTTGAGACAAGGATTTGATCATTGTCCTTAGAGGGAATCTCAGGTTTAGGACAGGACTTGGAGCCATCAATGTATCCTAGCAACCTGTGGCCATTGAGCAGAGAGCTGAACTGCGCACGCCAGGAAGGAAAGTTGTGAGGAGCCAACTTGATCGGAAGCTGGGCTGCAGCATTTATAGTGATAAGGGGAGGTAAATTCGAAGTAGTCACAGTTGTGCTTGTGCTACCAAGAGCAGTGGGTGTAGTTGAGGAAGCAGTGGACATAATGATTGGATCGAAAATGAGAAGGAGGAGAAGGAGAAAAAAAAAAATTTCAACAGAAACTCACTTAGAGTTTTCCGGCTCTTGATACCATAAAGAGTAATGAAGATTTTAGGGTAAAAGATGTGTTTGATTCTGTATTGATTGAGAGCATAAATAATGCTTGTACAGGATATGATAAGATTACATTTGAAAGTATAAGATAAGTATTAAAACTATACAAGTATTCAACTTAGACTAGGCTTATCTGATCATGTTGTTGGATTTGAATTTAGATTCAAATTCTCTCCTATACATTGAACATTACTTGAGGATCGATGCCTCAGAAGTTCCGCCATTGTCCACTCAACAGTCGTAGCAGAAGTGTCAAATGCAGCTGCAACCATGTCCAACAATATAGCTTTGATGTTTGTTCTTTCAATAATGTACTTGTGGTCTTCGTCATGGGGATCCATGGATTTATTCAATAACGAAAGCATCACATCAACAAAATCCCTGTGAAGTTGTTGCTCCTCAGGATTTGTCATATGTTGTTCATGTTCATCAATTATGTTCTCAAGAATTTCGTCAACGACCTTACTTGAGATCTTAAGCCTTCTTGTTAATCCCTGGATATGTATAGATTTAGTTGAAATCAATTCATTATTACACTTAATTTCCAAATTACAAAAAAGTTGAATGTATAGATTATTAAAACTCTAAAGCTAAAGTAGCAAAAAAAAAATTCTATAGCTAAACATATTTTAACATTACATCAATTTCACCAAAAATATAACAAGAAATACCTTGGTGTTAATTGCTATCTAATTTTGTAATTTATTTGTTTGGCGCCTTTATTAATTAACATATATATATACTAGTAAAGCTACGTGCGTTGCACGTGTGTTAATAACCTATAAAACATAAAAAAAATTAAAACTTTTTATTAATAATGAAGATTACAAATTTTAATATTTTATTATTTTACTTTACTAAAAGAGCTACAAAAGTTATTAAAATTGTTATAACACTATCAAAAAATTTAGTAACCTTAGATTCTTTTAGTGGTTTTTGTCAATAATGAAGATTACCAATCTCTTATCTAATTAAAGTTACTAAAAACAAATTAAAGGTTATCAAAACAATTATGATGCTATTAGTAAATTCAGTAATCTTACAACTAATTCAATAACATTACATTCTTAGTATTTTTGGTCATCAAATTTCTTATTCTATAGTTACTAAATAATCTTTAAACTTTTATCAATTACAAAGGTTACCAATGTTTTAATCTAAGGATAAAAAAACAAAACTAGTGATTATAATCATCCCTCCCCCCCCCCCCCAAAAAAAAAAAACTAATGATTATAGAAAATTTTATAATATTATTGACTAATTCTATAACCTCAAATTCTTAGAAATCTTAATCATCAAATTTCTTATTTATGTTTAAAAAAAAGGCTAAACTATAATATTATCAAGAAATTCAATAACCTTATTATATCTTTATTAACTTTACTATACTATCATCTCATCAATAAAAAAAGTTTCAGTAACCTTACATCCTTGGTAACTTTATAATATTTCAAGAATGGAAAATTAAGGTTACTAATTTTCTTTTCTAAGGTTACGAATGGAGTTATGGTGGATAATTAAATAAATATTATAATTAGGTAAATTATACAATACACCGGCGGTGGAGTTTAGCAGACTACACAAGCGGGTCCTGGAGGGTGACATATATCCTCTAGGGACTAGATTGAAATATTTAAAACTAAATTAATTAAAAAAATGAACATGTGTCAACTCCACAACCCGCTTGTGGAGTCTAAAATTTACACCGCCGGTGTATCAAATAATTACCCTTATAATTAAATATGTTGAGCTTAATTTATTTATATGTAGATGGATGGTTAGTTAAAATTCTTATAGAATTAGGATATTAATTAATTTCATTATTTTATTATACGTGTATATGGTGGTCTGTTGATCTTTCACAAAGATTTTCAATATGTTATATTCTTATTGTAATTTTAATCTAACACCACCATACTTAATTTCACCATTTCAATCTTCCTAATATAAAACAAATCTCTCAACTCAACCAGATACACCAAATGTATATAAATTGGTTTGAAAGATAACATTTTCCTAATTACTAATTCATTGGTCCTTTCTTTTTGGTGATTGAGAAATTGAATTTATATGCTACCAATGCGTATCTATGATAGTTTGAAGTAAAATTGAATGTGATTAAGCTAATAGAATGGAATAAAAATAATGAATGAATGATATATTGATTTATTGATCTTCAAACTATTGATTTATTGGTCTTCAAACGAAAGTGTAATCTTTAAAAAAAAAATGGATTGAACTTTTTATTATTTAATATTTAATATTTTTTATTATTGTTTTAAAACTATTCAAACTTTTATATTTATTCAATTTTATGTAACTTTTTAAAAATTTATAAGGGTATTTTAGATTTTTAAAAACCAAATTGGCTTTATAAATTAAAATAAAATGAATTTATTTTTAGCAAAGAATTTTATGCAGTCACAGAACATGATTGATTACTTTATTGCCATGGCCCATGGGTAGTTGAGATTATTTACAAAGAAAAAGTAAAGGTTTGTGGAGACGATGCTTTTCCACAATCCACACCACAAAGCCAATCAACTGGGCGGTAAGGGTATCTAATAATTTCAAAGTCTTTCAAAAAAAAAATAATAAATAAAATAAAATAAACTTATGATTGTTGTCAATCAACAACTACGACTTTCTTAGAATAAAACTATTATCGTCACGAGTCTTTAATTACTTTACTTTAACAAAAGGAAAAAAAAAAAAAAAAACATTTTGCTGAGCTACGAATGTCCTCTGTTCTTTAGTGCATTTCTGTTGACTTGACTTGTACAATTTGAGCAGAGATCTTCATCTAGCTAGTGAATTTTGAAGGCGTTTTTGCTTTAATCCTCCTTATTTGCTAATTGCTATAGTGGGGGCTTACAGTTTTAAGAAGAAGAAAAAGTTTCCCCTGTGTTTGAATATTTCTGATTTTTTCGACTTAATTCCTGTTTTCTTGCATTGCAACCACCCAAAAAGGAAAAAAAAAAGCATTTTTGTTTAATGTTTACTTTTCTTTTTTCTTGATTGATTCTACTCGAAACTTCTGTCTTTAATTACTCCTGGAATCACAAAAACAAAAAACAGAAGCTGTGTTCTTACTTCTTTGAGTTCATCTTGTTGTGAGTGGTAGAGATAATAAGATCGTCATCTCTGGAAGAAGTGGGCGTGGTCGCGTGGAGAAATTCCCCTGCAGCAGCACCACGAATTAAGTCCAGCAAGATTTTCTGGTAAAATTTACGTGTATATGCCTTCAAAACTAGCTAGAAAAAAAAAAATATTTACCTGCTCCATTTGACTAGGAAACTTTTCTTTTTGTTCTTCTGCCACAAATTTAATTACTAGGAAAATCACAACCCCCCATGCCTGCTATCATTTAGTTTCCTGCGTTCTTTCCTGGTGAGAGTATATAAAATGGATATAGTAGTAAATCAAAATGGTCTTTTTTGGTTCACTTTTTTTTCATTCCATTTCAAAATGCATTTCCAAATTATAGAATAATATTCTTGTGTTATACTTGGAAATAGAAAGGAACTGTCTCTGGTTTTTACTTAATCTTTTTCCCATTTATAAACATATAAATACTAGTACATAACATAACTATTTCCATTCTAATTTCTTGTATATATTAAAACTCTTGCAGTTGCAGATCGTACCTGAAGAATGTCTGGTTTTTTTGAGGCTTGTGGTTCTAATGCCCTGGCGACAGTGTTCGTAGACTACGGGGTCAAGCCGACAGTGCGCCACGTTGGTTACGTGTTTCGATTCAACAAAATCGTTGAAGATCTGAGGGAGAAAAGTGAGCAACTGAAGGTAACCCAAGCTTCGGTGGAAGCTAGGGTCAAAGGCGCGGAGGATCAAAACCAAACTATTGATGCGGTGGTCCAACTTTGGCGGACGGAGGCAAGCACACTCCAGCAGGATGTAGAGAGTTTTCTTCAAGTCAAAATACAAGAAAACAGGAGGTGTTTGATCAATACGAGGTGTCCTGATTTGTTTTGGCGATATCGGCTCAGCAAGCAAGCTGCAAAGAAGAGCCTCTCCATTTCTGACCTTACGGAGAAGTCCAAGTTTGAAGTTATTGGCCACCCAGCTGATCTTCCACGCATAACGCTTCTTCCATCTAAAGAGTTCATGCCCTCCAAGTCAGCTGATTTTGCTGAAAAGCAGATCATGGAGGCATTGAAAAATGATGGGGTGAACATAATTGGAGTGTGGGGGATGGGAGGCGTGGGTAAAACTACCCTGGTGAAAGAAGTTGGTAGGAAAGCCAAAGAATTGAAGCTTTTTGGTCAAGTTTTGGACGTTGTTACTGTGTCCCAAAGTCCAAATATTGAAAAAATTCAAGACGGTATTGCAGATTTATTGAATTTGACATTGGACAAGAAGTCTGAAACTGGCAAAGCAGGGCAATTATGGGCCAGACTACAAAATGAAAAGAGTATTCTCATAATACTCGATGACCTTTGGAAGAAACTCGACTTGAAGGCCGTAGGAATTCCAGTTGATGAGCATCAGCACAAAGGTTGCAAAATTCTTCTGACAACTCGATCCCAGCAAGTATGTTCTGATATGGAAAGTGGAAAGGTTGTACAGATGAATGTTCTCGGTGAAGATGAAGCATGGCAATTATTTAAAAGTTGTGCTGGACTAGATGAAGACACTTCTCAACGTTCCATTCTCGACATCGCTACAGAAGTTGTGAAAGAATGCAAGGGCTTGCCTATAGCATTATCAAGTTTGGGGAAGGCTCTAAAGGGCGCAAAGCTTCATAAATGGAGGGAAGCAAGTCAAAGCCTTAAAAACTCTACATTGTTGGAAATGGAAGGTGTTGCAAAAGATGACAAAAATGCTTACATGTGTCTTAAATTGAGTTATGATTTTTTGAGGCTTGACAACACCAAGAAATGCTTCTTATTGTGTTCTTTATATCCAGAAGATCATTCGATTGTTATAGAGGAGTTGGTGAGACATGCGTGGGGTTTAGAGTTGTTTAAAGGCAGAAATTCAGTTCAAGAAGCAAGGAATGCAGTGTGTACGGCAATGGACGACCTCAAAGCTTGTTCTTTATTATTGGACAATGGGGAGGAGTGGGTTAAAATGCATGACATGGTTCGTGATGTGGCTTTATGGATAGGGTCCCAAAAGCAGAACCATTTTGTCATAAAATCAGAGCTGGGTGCAAAGGAGTGGCCAAGCAATGAAAAATTTGAGCATTGTACAGCAATCTCTTTTATGGATTGCAACATAAAAGGAATTCCTGAAAGATTGGAATATCCGGAGCTTGGATTTTTGTCATTTAGTGATGGTACCCTGGATGAAGGGAAAACTATGATGTTTTCAGGTGCTTCTTTTGAAGGGATGAAATCTTTGAAAGTTCTAAATTTGGTGAACATCAAAGGATCCTTGTCGCAAGATGCACTTCAGATGCTCACAAACCTTCGATGTCTATATTTGGATTCTTGCGAGCTCAACAGATCCAGCAGCTTCTCTTCATTGGGAAACCTAAAGAAACTTGAGATTCTTAGTTTCTATGGTTCTGATATTGAGATACTGCCGGATGAAGTTGGGGAATTGAAGAGTCTAAGATTGCTGGATTTGTCTTATTGTACAAGGTTAAAAAGGATTCCTCCAAATGTGATACGAAGATTATCCCAGCTAGAAGAGTTATACCTTTACTGGTGTGGGTTTAAATTTGATGAATGGGTGGTTGAAGGGTCAACAGATGCAGAAGTAAGTAATGCTAGTATTTTAGAGCTAAATGAGTTGTCCCATTTAACCATACTAGTGTTGGGAGTGGGTGATTCTGAACGTGTTCCAAAAGACTTTGTTTTCCCTAAATTACAAAACTTTAGCATAGGGATAGGAGGTGATGCAGATGAATTGTATCCCTCCAGGCGATACTTGAAACTTCACAAAACTGCCTCATTTCATGCATTTAAGAATTTATTGGAGGTGGTAGATGTGCTTGAGTTGAACAATATAGTAAATTGCCAAAGTCTCGTTGACGCAAGAAATTACCAGCATGTCCCAGTTACCTTGTCAAATTTATCAGTTTTGAAGATCCAAGACATGAATTGTTTCAGAGGACTTTGTAATGGTCAACCTCCTGATGGGTTCCTGAAAAAGCTGGAAACTTTGGAGATAACGGATTGTGGTAGCCTGAAATCTATCTTTCCAGCATCAATCACTAAAAATCTGGAGCAATTGAAAAGTGTCGAAATAGTTGACTGCGATATGTTGGAGCAAATTTTTGAGATGGAAGGTGCTGATGATCAGGTGCTATCGAAGTTGCAAACATTGGTGATAAAGAAATGTGGTTGCCTGAAATCTCTGTTTCCATTTTCCTTGGCTCAAAACCTGCTACAACTAAAGAAGCTCGTCATAGAGGATTGCGATATGTTGGAGCGACTTGTCATGGAGGATAATAATTTTGAAATGTTATCAAACAACCATTACCATCCTCGTTTGCAGGAATTAGAAGAACTTGAGATTAGCAAATGTTCTAAATTGGAATATGTTTTTCCAAGCTCTTTGGTTGGAAATGATCTTCCGCGGTTGAAGAACTTGGAGCTAACAGATTTGCCAATATCCTTAAAAAGATTACAACTTTTTGGTTGTCCCAAGTTGAGACCTTTCACCGTTTCATCGACTCATCAGATGGAGGTATGTTATTTTCAATTAATTGATACTTTCATTCATAAATTAAAATTACAAAAATATATATAACCTTTAATTATTTTTTTTAATCAAATTTCCCATCAAGTTTCAGTATATAACAATTCAAACAATTCATATTAGTAGCAAAAAGAATACAACAATTCATGTATAAACTTAATAATTAGTACTCGTTGCTGCTTGGATCCAGGAGCCTTGTGTTTTCGAGATATTTATAAGCAATATTAATCCTTGCTGCTGCTATGATGTTTCAAGAAAGTAGGTACATTTATTTAAATGATATATGCTGTGTGTTTTCTAGAGTATACAAATTGGAGGAGGAAGCCACCAAATGTGCAATAGTAATCCAGTTGTAGCACAAGGGAGAGAAAACTCTTCAAATATGGAATATGCAGTTATTGGGAATCTTGTTGAAGAGATGTTCTACCTCCAAGAATCTGGAAACATCCTTTCTAATCTAGAGTGGTTCCAAGTGGAGAATCTACCTGAATTGAGAGTTATATGGAGGACTCCCAAACAACTAGTGACCCTTCAAAATCTTCTATTTATCAAAGTGGTTGGTTGCAATAGGTTGAGATATGTCTTCTCACCTTTGCTTGCTCGAAATTTACCAAAGTTGAGTTATTTAGAAATAAAAGAATGCGAGGATCTGGAGCAAATTGTGGACACATCATCACCAGAAGATCATCATGATATGCAATCTTCTTTAAGCTTCCCTAATCTGCAGAATATTGAGATTGAAAGTTGCAACAAACTTAAATATGTGTTTCCTATTACTATTGTTGGTGATCTTCGACGACTTTATGAGATGAGGATTTCAAAAGCCTCCAAATTGGAGCGAGTATTTGGATGTGAAGATAAAGCAGATGCTAAAGATCATGTCCACCAGGAGGAGACAGTGCTGCAGCTGCCTCAATTAGGAATTTTATTCCTTGAAGAGCTACCCAGCCTCATAAGTTTCAGCTCAGTGGATTATCATTTCCTATTCCCTGATTTGTATCGATTAAAAGTAAGCGATTGTCCACAGATGACAACCACTTATAGCATCGACTCACAGTCTTGTGCACATGCCAAACCACAGGTACCAATAATTAATATCAAATCTTAACGATATTTTACTTTTTTATTTCTTTTTTCTTAACAAAAAAAAAGTAGAAATAAGGAAAAACATTATAAATTACAAAATGAATAGGAAATCATCAAAACTCGATAGTAAAATGCATAAGAAGTACCATATGGATTAATCTAATTAATTTAATAATAATCTTTATTAATTATGTTCATGTTGTTATAAGATAGTATATATGTTTGTGTTATTTGTTCAAATGAATTAATCTTACATTAAATTGTGAGTGTGAAGTGGATTGAATTTGTTGTTTGATTAATATTTTTAAGTAGTTAACTTCACGTATTAATAATCGACATGATCAGCATAAGGAAAAATGAAATTAAATTAATATTAGTGAGATCTAATAGTAATCATTCATTGTTTTATAACTTGGTTTGCATATATTTATGTAAACACAGGCATCTCAACAAATCGAGGACTCAGCAGCAACTCAGGAAAAAATGTGGCCAAGAGGAAGTGATATTGATTATATTGAGTATCTAAAATCTAACAACATATTGTTGGATTGATCATATATAAGAACACCAAAATACATAAACAGGTCACTCAACTCTAAGTGGCAAATGGCAAAGCCAAAGCCCAAAAAGCTTATTGCTGAGTTATATCTGTTTCTTTACTTACTTTCTCTTTACATAATTTCTTAAATGGGCCTAAAAGAGTAGCGGGTATCAGCTTCAAAAAGTCAGTCCATGCCTTCTGCCTAAGGAAAAACCAGATCAAATTGCAGAATTAATTGATGGTATATTTTAAGATACTAGTACTTTGGCACGTGTTTCACACGTGGGTTTGAAAATTGTGTTAAAATATATTTTAAGTTGCATATTGGGTAACTTAATGTACTTGTTATTTTTTAAAAGATTTATTTTTTTAAAAAATATTTTAAGCAACAAATATTATTGTAGCATGTTATGATTTTTATAAAAAAATATAAGTACAAAAATTATTTGTATTAATTATTAGCTAGCGTGTTAAATATTAACTTAGTATTTAAAACATGTATTAACTTTATATAGACATCATCGTTGATCTTCTTTCATATAACATCGATTGTATATTTGACATGTTGAAGTCATTTTTTTTCAATTGTAAAGATTAA
>AWUE01009830.1:0-17610 GCA_001974825.2 Corchorus olitorius | reverse complement strand
TTTTTTGGGGTTTCATTTTTCTTTTAACTTATGTTTCAAAACTGGGTTTTGGGTTTGGGTTTTTTTGGATGAATAAAAACCCTAAAATCGTTTTTGAAGTTCTCTATTTTGTTTACTGAAAACGGCATGGATCGTGGATTTTAAGGTCTTACTTTTGGTACCTTTTCCGTAAATGGGTGTTACTGTGTTCTCAGATCTGACTCATGTTTTATTTTTTTTTGGGTCTATGTGTAAAACAGTTGTATCTTCGTTTTGGTAAAATTTTGTGTGGTTGGTTTGTTCCTTAAATGGGAAAACGCTTTACCCTTTCATTCATTTCTTTACTCTTACTCTTCTTCTTCTTCTTCTTATTCTTGGGACATAGAAATTGACAGAAGAGAGTGAGCACACAGAGGCCTCAATTGTATAATTCTATACTTTTGCTTTTGCGTGCTCACATCTCTTTCTGTCAGCTTCCAGAGCCGGAATTTGATCTATTTCTCGGCCTGTTTTGTTCCATCTCATTTCCCTTTCTCTTCAATATCTTAACTCTCAATCTCAAATCTATGGAGTAATGCTTCAGCAGTGAGATTAAGAAGATACTCTCTATTCGAAGAAGAATATGGTTTGCCTACTGACGATTTATGTTTTACTGTGCCTGTTTTGTTTATTTTGCCTTATAATTTATAATCTATATCTATATACAATTAATATCTTCAAAGCGTGGCTTTTGATGTTATTTATTGTTGAGATACGCCTGATTAATAGTTTTACTGTGCAGATTTAGCGGCAATTCCATGAAATATAGTAGTATATAACTATATTCTATAGTCATAGCATGGGACCATATTCATCACGTTATCCATAGCCTACTTCTCTAGCTTATTAGCCTAGCCTGGTCCTCTCCCTTAACGAACCCTTTCTTCTTCTTTTCTGGGTTTTCCTTTTTTATTCCTGCGCATGCGATAATCATGTTTTCTCTTAAATTTTTGTCCTGATTCCAGCTTGTTTTCACCCTGAATCTACCAGATTCAGGAGATTGAGGTTTGTTTCTGCTTCAGGCACATGGATGGAGTTTCATAACCCTATTTCTGTAAGAATAGCAACTTTCTTCTGTTTTTCTGTCTGTTTATAATGGTGATTTTTAGTCCCGATCGATTAACCCATTTGCAGGTTTAAGATTTCTCATCTTATAGTGTATTCTTCTGCCTGTATTTCTTTTCTTCAAGTGTATGAGGGCAACTGAGCAGTAAGATTTAGGGCGTGAATGATGAGATTTACATTATCGATTTTCCGCATTTCCTTTTTGTATGCTACTTTTTGCAGGGGGAAGGAATGGCTTGTATTGCAGGTAGATTAATCGATGCTTAATTTGTTTTAGAAGAAAGCTTTACTAGGTATTAAACAGGTTTGATATCCTTTTGAAAAGGCAAATCTTCTTTTATTTTATCTGTTTTAGGTTGTCTTTTGTTAATACTTTGAGATTATAAAACTTTTAGCACTCTACTGTTTCCAATTCTTTAATATTTCTTGTATGATTTTATCTCCAAAAGTAATTTACTACTATTTTGGATTGCATTAAGGTAAATACTGCAATTAACAATTTATTTGCAACTATATTATAAGATTAATGTTTCTTTTGGGAAAAGTAAATATTTTAATTACCAAGTGGATGGATGTTTTGCATTAATTTTCTGAATGATTGCCTAATTAGTTTGCATGTTATAGATATTGTATCTCATGGTTTGCAGTCCTAGTAATATTTCCTTGAATCTCATTCAATACCTCTGTTATTATATATAGAATCTTTGATAAATTTTGAAAGGATTTACTTTTATCAATTGATATCAATAAAAATTGAATTCCATTTTAGGTATGGTTAGGTTCATTATTCTCTTTGAATTGATCATCAATTCATCACAGACAGATCATGGGGTATTTTGGCATGATAGAAAGTGTTTAGCAATCAATCCTATGAGTTTTCTTTTTAAATTTTATTTCTGAATTCTAGTTTAATTGACTCTATTTGGTGCTAGCTAGATACATTGTCTGGTTGGTTACACATGCAATACTATGCATGTGTTAATGTAAGAATTATTGATTTAAAGCAGCGGCAGGAAATTGATGAAAATTTTGGTTTTCTCCCTTCTTTGCATTTTTTTGTTGGGTGTGGGACTGTTAAGGAGATAGTTGAACTGAAAATAATTTAATATATAAAGATTTACCAAAAAAATAATTTAATATATATATTAAGAGCTTTCACACCGATGTATATAAGTTTTTGAATGGTACAAAGATATATGACTCATGATGCATCAGTATAACTGATGTTTTGAATGAATATTCTAGTCTGGTTTCATGTGTGTACCTAAACATTGATCTCAAGTTTCAAATCCTTTCTTGAAATATAAGAGGATAAGCCGTAAAAATATGTATATATGATTGAAGACTCTCTTGTTGATGTTTATCTTGCAGTTTGGAAGAGGAGAAAATATTGTTTTTTGATTATACATATATAATTATAATTAAGAAGTAATTTCTGATTAAATGATGAAAGCCTAATTAAGGTTTTGGTCTGTAAGATCATCTAACATCAGCATACTCTATATGTTATTAGTATCTAGCATCAGCAATTCAGCATACCATATATATACATGTTAATAGTATTTGTTTAACTCATGTTTTGTGAGCTATATTAGATTGCTGATCCTTTAAAATTTGGAAGATTGCTTCATTGCATGGTGCATGCCTCTTTGAAGCTTGAATTTCTTACTATTAGATAAGATAACATTGTATATCTAAAACGGGAATAATTGCTTAATCCAGAAAATAAATGTTCACAGAAAATATGATTGAAGTTCTTAATTAAGCTTGTGATTGATAGAAGATCGATATATGTTTAATTAATTTTAGTCTCCATGCTGCTTAACATTGATTACTTGATATTGATTTTAATTAACTCTATGTGATTACGTTTTTTTGCAGGTTTTATTCGCAGTGACAATTGACAAAACCTTGCCACATGTAAACAGTAAATCGACCTCCTTACAGCTGCCTCTATAACCATTTTAATTTGTTCTTTTGTTTCATCAAATCCTCTTGTCCTCGAGAAAAATGATTATTGATAGAAGATGAAGCCTCTCGAATCCTTTCCGAACAAGATATATGTTTGCATTACCAAATCAATAACATATATATTAGATATTGTTGAAGTTTTCTGAACTTGTTTTGTTTTTCAATTTAGTACTATAATTTTGCTCTAATCATGATCATTTAATAGCTATGCTATTAAGAATATTTTCTTCAGTAGTACAGTACCGCTGGAAGAATTTTCTACCGCCCTCAGTTGGATGTTGTATATGTCTCTCTCATTATTGTTTGATCGATGATCAAATTATATGGGGTAATTAAGCCAGCATGATCATGAGCTTCCAAATTAGCAGGTTTGAATACTTCAAAACAAGTAAGAAAACATTTAATTACTGCAGTCATAAATGTTTAGGGGTATAAAGGGGAACAATGAAATTTGTCTTACTGTTTGATGAAGGTCTATAATTATGCATGCCTTGATAGTAATTTATTCTTTTACTGATCATTGCTTTATTTGAGTGGTTTTTGGCTTTTACAGCTTTTATGCTTAGTGCAATATTGAAAGTTATTTCGTATTTTTTCAGTCTCCAAATTCTAAAATCCACAAAATGACAATAGACTTTGTATATATGGTGAATTTGTGGTGGGATCCTCAATGTCAGCATATATGTTCATATTCCAGCTATAAGACCAGCTTCTTAAAAATCATGCAACTTTTGTCGTCCTTATATATTCCTTAATTACTCTAGGACTCTGATCTGATCTTTCTGATCAGTGTAATTGTTTTATTTAATCATTATAATACAATATATTGCAACTTAATTAATTTCTGAAAATGTAAAGATAACAACTATAAAAATTTAAAATAGTAATTGTTTGAGCTTTTTAACCCTGTTAGGCTGTTAGAGATTATTAGTTGCATAAATATATAGCTATGACCATTGTTGGATACTGGTTGCATTGTGTTGATGAAAGTGTATATCTAGATTTGGATCATTTATGTATACTTTGACTTATATTCATAGATGTGTAAGTTGATCAAGTTGTGATTATAAGATTGCATTTCTATTGGTTTTAGTCATAATTTGCTGACCTTAAATGTTTTGAATCCCTTGTGAAGTCAAAACAGTACCCTGATGGGTTTACCAAAGAGATCAATTACCAAGCTTTACCAAAACATTTGCCTTGCTACGTACTGCTTGCGCACATTAATAACAAAGAATGATAGTGCTATATATTGGAATCATGTGTTGAAAACCCTAAAGTTTCTGTATATTGACTTCTTTTTAAATGTTGTACTTCTAATTAACTAGACACATGTTGATTGACATATGGCTTAATGCAGACAAATTAGTAAGGAAACCACCAAGGATATAATTAGTTTGAATTATGGTTAATTAAATCGAATTTATGATTTGGAGTTCAGAGGCCTTTTATGGTATGAACGTGGAATTATCATTAAGAATCTTAGCTTTTGTCATTTGAAGTACCAAAAGGATTATAAGTCCCTACTCTTGCCTTGCTTAATAAGGGACAATATCACCTGCTTAGAATTTTAGAAATCTTTGCTTTAAATGAACAACAATAATAGAGAAGTAGTACCATTTTCGACTCCTGTTTCAAAAAAGGGGTCTGTCGGATTATATCCAAATAATTGGAGTTCTTTGTTTGAACACTAGATATGATTAAGGGACATTATTAATTATTTTAGCTATTATATATTCTCATATGGGATTCCCAATTGTTTGTTTTCTCACTCTAGGCCACTTGTTATGGATGGCATACGGAAAGTATCAGACATAATTAGTGGTTTATGTATCTTGTCTTGAAAATACCTGGACAATTGCATGTGCTTCATGTTACTTGTGTATATAGCTGCCATATACTTGATGAAGATGGGATCGAGAAGGAAACTGCTGCAAAATTTGGTGTTTTCCCCGGTAACTTTCCGTGAAGAATGAGTGCTTGAATGGTTTTACACTGGGGTGAATGAGAATCATTAGACTGTTTATACAAGTACTATTTGCATTTAAGATGCAGGAATTGACTTTATGATGGCAGAAAGAATATGACTGATATTAACTAATTAATCAGGCACAAGACTTGAGCAGGTACTAAACAGTTCCGAAGTTTCGGTTTAAATTAACTCCATTTAGATTTCTTATCCATGATGAGTCATCGAAATTGTGATAATTGGTTCTATTTGGTCAGATTCAGAATGCATTGGCAAATCTGTACGTAGTTGCTGTCACTCCAACAGAAATTCAGGAACGCCTGAAAAGAATTTGCTTGATTGCTTTTGCAGAACAAATCAAAGGTAAATAATATTCGTTGTTAAGTTTTATGTTGTTTGTTTAGTAGATAACTAGATATATACTCAGTATAAATCTATTGTACATGTATATTAATACAGTGTGCTTATATAGCCAAGAATAGGTTTAAATTATGGACAAATTGCTGATGTTGCAGGATCGTCGGAATCCACAAGGCCGGCATTTCATTCGCAGTTGATTCATATATTGTTTAAAGAGTTGAAATGAATGTTACCTGTTGTATATATGTTTCTTGGTGACCTGCTCCAGCTGAGCTCAAATTGAGTTGGGACTTTGGAGTGGTGGTAGAAGGTTCTTCCCTTTTTTTAGTATAAGTTCAGTGTCTTGAAAAAGATAGATACAGATGGTTTGCTTGTATGATTTGTGGGACTACAATAAACCTAAGACAAGACTATTGTATTTGTATATTGACCCATGATGGATATTTGAGATCTTTTTTTTCTTTTTTTGCTTGATTATTGTAAAGGGTTACCAACTTACCATTACTCAATTAATATATTTGATCTTAGGGCTTTTCACCCTTTCTGTGTCATTGAACTGAATTTAGAAAGATTATCTTTAATTAACCAACACCATTTAGATTAAGTAAAAGGAATTAAATGCCCTTTAGGCAATTTTGGAGAAAACAGTGTTGGAAGAGCAGAGCTTTCCCTCATTTAGAGTGACCTGATACCGAATTAGTCGGAGTTCAATGTGGTTACCTCATTTAGGGTCCTATGCAACTCGACTTCGGATTTGTAGAGCTCAATTTGGTTACCTCATTTAGGGTCTTATGCAACTCGACCCCGGATTAGTCGGAGTTCAATGTGCATGGTTACTTCATTTAGGGTCCTATACAACTCGACTCCGGATTAATCGGAGCTCAATGTGATTATCAGATACCGAGGATTAGTACCTAAAATACCCATCTTTGATTAAGCAAAAGCCGTAGGATAATCTTCTTCTTTCCTCAATTTTAAAGATGATCATTACCCTAACTAAACTTTGTTCTCTTAAGGCCAAAATGTTCCTTACATGTTTGGAACAATATTTTCTTCGGTATTTGTTTCCCTACTATACTAACCATCATGTCAACTCTTCTGGGTTTTGTGTGCATCTTGCTAGGACTGAACTACATTACGTATCCTAGCTATGTAATCTTCACATCGTAAAACTTGATCAAATATACCAAAAATGAAAACAAGCCCTGCTTTTGACAACACTTTCGAACTCGTTTGGTATCGTTTCCGTTTCTTGTTGTTAATTTTCTGTTTTTTGAAACAAAACAGTGAAAACATGTTTGGCAGACTGTTTCCGTTTTCAAAAATTTTGGAAACATAAGCAGTGTTTTGGAAAAAAGTGGAAGCAAGAATTTTGTTTTCATATTTTTCCAAAACACAGAAACACAATAATGAACAATAACTCACATGCTTTTTAACAACTTTTTTAAACTTTTTTATATAAAAACATATAACCAAATTGTATATTCAAACATGTTTTTTCTTTTCAAAAATCTTCGGGCTTGCTTGGGGATGTGCTTTCACATTTAAGCTTTGGCTACTCAACTTGACAGCGCAACAAAAACAAAACAAAAATAAAAAAGCAGAACAATGGCAAACTTTGGTGAAATCGGTAGCCAACTTGCCAAATCTTAAAAGCCTTAACATAGAAGAACCAAATGGGCTTCCTTTATGTCGTCGAAAGCTTAGGAAGCCCATTGAACCTCATATAGTTCTGGCGTTTTAGCCTTTTGGGCTTTAAGCCTTCCTACTTGGCAGTAAACCTCAACAATGGGGCTTCCTTTTATAATCTTATTATACCTTGACGTCAATTGATTAATATTGGGCAACGCCCATTTCTCTTCAGATCCTTCCATTTTCACTGCCATATAATCCAGGATTAAAGTTATATATGCAGATTATGACCACAATATCAATATTATACACAAAAGAACACGATCACCGAGATGAAAAGGAGAAGATACGCCACCCACCTCTTAGACCAAGTTTCTGAATCTATTACATTATCTATAGAAGCAACTCTTTTTTCCCCCTTAATTTAAGGCAAAAAGGCTAAACCAATGTTAATCCTACAACTGCTTCCACCTTAAATAACAGTAACTCCATCTACCGACCCGACCAACAAAAGTTTTAACTTAATCCTACAAGCACTATAAACTACAGTAACTGTGAATAGTTGCTAGCCGAGAACCTAATAACTACTAGAGGTAAAAATACCAAATGCTCGGCTAGCTGAAAAAACAAACACTAAGATTTTTTAGCCAAGTTCGACAATGGATACCAGCCCCCATTGGCGATGACAATGTTAAATAGAGATGCAGCTCATCGCCTGCGCTTTTTTGCAGATTTTGAATCGCTTCCTCGTGCCTTGGAGGAACTTGGTGATTTACGCTTGGCACTTTCAGCAGCCTTTGCTGAATCGGTCGAGTTCTCCTTCGTGCTCTCGCTTTCTTTCACCTTGGATGACCCAGCTTTAGACTTACCAGTACCGTTAGCATTGGATTTGCCACCACTCTTACCGGGCTTACTCTTTGAGTTGGAGGAAACCTTGGGGGTTTCTTGCTTCGACTTTGTCGAAGCTTTTGGCGTGACACTGGTATCATCCTTGGTTTTGGTAGACTTGGGTGTATCACCACTGTCCTCATTCTTGGATTTGTTGACTCCTTTTGAAGCAGCATCAACTGACTTACTACCACTTTTCCCAGTAGTATCCTTCGCTTTGGTGTCATTCTCGGATTTACTCGCACCCTTAGAGCCATCTTTGGATTTGCCATCCACTTTATTACCTTCCTTGGTTTTGCTACCAGACTTAGCAACAGCACCCTTCGATTTTGCAGACGAAGTTCCTCCAACCCTGGCCATACAAGTTTACAATTTTCAGAAACCAAATAGAGAGAGAGACATCACGGTTTAATCTGAAAGAATTCAACAAACCTTTTTGGCGAAGCATCAGTCTTAGCCTTCTTGGAAGGGTGATCAACTGCTTTCTCTTTCTTCTTTAGAGGTCTGATGACAGAAACCAAAACAAAGAATAAAAAGAAGATAAGGCCAAACAAGTATTTTGGAAATAAATAGACCAGAGGACCACCAAAGCCAACAAGCATACAAAGCTATTTCCCTTACAATACATAAATGGCTAAGTGAACCTAAAGACAACTTCTAGCATTCACATAAACTTAGCACTGTTAAATAATAGATGTATCAACTTCAGCTGCCCAAAACAACCAAGGCGAATTTTCATCATGCAAGGCCAAATTATATGGAAACCATCTGGGTCAAAACAGGAATCACTTACGTTTCAGAAGAACTATCATGAGTTGGAAGATCGGTTGCTTCGTCCTGTTTCAATAAAAGAATTAACAACCTAAGACATGAATCAAATTAAAACCAGTTAAAAATAAAGTTGGCTAATGCCCACCTCATCTGACCCTAAATCTTCAATTATCTCCCACCTTTCTCTCTTAAGATTCAAAATTTCTTCATCGCCATCATTATAATGCACCTATAGACAAATGAAAATGAAGAAAAAAATTTTGATAATCTAGCCAGAACGGTTAAGGCAAGAGCCTAAGGTGACATGGACAAAATCAAACATAAAATGGAAACATGTATCTTATTCATGCGTCACCTTGTGCTTCTTTCTAGCGGAATCAAAGGACTCAATGAAACCTTCATAAAACCTGCAAAAATTTGACATCCATAAGGGGAAAACAATAACAACAATAAAGTGTCACATAAAGAAAATCTCCTACATATGTGCATTTACATGATTGAGTTCATTGAGCATAGTCTGTCAAGGCAAAGGTAAAATAAATCCAACAAAACAAAATTGATTTTGGAGTAGAACGAAGTAAGCTATTCCAGGAAAAGTTTCAGAGAGCAAGTTACAAATATAGAACCTAAGGGACTTGGAATGCAAAATAAGATAGTAAAATAAGATTTCAAGGTTTGTCAGAGAATATCACCTTCTCTGAGAGTTATACAAAAGAAAAACAAAAATAAATAAAAATATATGCACTTACGCCTTGTCTTTCGGCCACCAAACTTGCACCTTCAGGCCGATCAGATTCTCACCATATTCTAACGAACCAGATGCCTAACAAAGAATCAATATGAAAAATGAATGAGGTGTCTACAGAAAAAGCATATGTTATGTCATTGCTTTTAAATGTGTCCAATTTGCACATATATGGGCACTGTAAATATTAAAGATTTATATAGACAGAATCATTCAAGCTTACACCCTCCAAAAACTTTCCATAATAATGCAAAATAAAAGGCAATTAGCTATGATCTCAAGAAAAAGGCAAAAGCATGCGATAGTGCTACAACATAAATTAGTATTTGGTACCAGTTTTAAGGAGTAATGACAGCAATGCAGGACTGTTGTTCCAAGTAAACACAAAACTTGAACTTGTAGGAAAACAAACCAATGTGGAGATTAAGTCCTCAAAGAGGGTTAAAAGCAGCCTTGTTACAACATGCATCATCTCATAAAGAGAGAAATTTGAGCAAAAAACAAAAAGGGAAGAGCTGCTAGAAAGTAAGAAGGCAAGTAATATGAAGAATAGAAAGAGAAAATTTAAAAGAAAAAACAAATATAAGAAAATGGGTAAAAAATGCTTATAGAAAAGCCAAAAGTACATCCAGATAACCAGCACTAATATGGATGGCAATATTAACATGAGGATTTAGAAGACGGCCAAAAAAAGATGAATGGCTTGTGAATAACAAGAAGACTGCCAAGGTGCGAATGAAGAATCTATTAAGAGTTCAAACAATAAAGAAACACCTAAAATGCCTGCTTTGCCTAAAATCCAACCTAAAGGACACTGCAATACACCACCATAAAAATATCATCTTGAAAGATGAGAAACAATACATAAAAGTTAATGACAAACGCAACCTCAAGACTCTTATATCTAGATACTTACTTTTTCTTTAATAAAGCTATGCTTTCTCTTGGAACTTGGCTTTGGGGTCTCCTCCACACGAGAATCTTCTTTATTTGGCTTCACTGACTTTGGTGAAGAAACCATTTCCTAAATAAATAATAAGGTGACAATGAATTCCTTGACTAAAGGATCTAGAACAGCTAAATAAATCAATTATAAGCTTAAAATAAATAAGTCAATAAAATAGCTAAATTAAAACTAAAATGCAAGCACCTCATCATCCTTTTTTGTCGAAGTTTTTGTCCCATCCTTCTCGGCAACAGGTTTCCCCCGAGCTCGCTTTTTCTTATCCTCCAATTGCTTTGAAGAGGATCCATCTGCATTGTTACTGCTAGCATCTACCTTCTTTGATGCAGGCTTCAGTGACTTCGCTTCTGAATCACTCGCAGTGCCACTTTCTTTCTTAGTTTCATCTACATTAGCGGGCACATTATCTTCATTGGAAATGACAGTAGCAACCTTTTTTCCAGAACGTCTGTTTGTTTTTGCTTCTGAATCACTCGCAGTGCCACTTTCTTTCTTAGTTTCATCTACATTAGTGGGCAAATTATCTTCATTGGAAACGACAGTAGCAACCTTTTTTCCAGAGCGTCTGTTTGTTTTTGCTTCTGAATCACTCGCTAAGCCACTTTCTTTCTTAGTTTCATCTACATTAGCAGGCACATTATCTTCATTGGAAACGACAGTAGCAACCTTTTTTCCAGAACGTCTGTTTGTTTTTGCTTCTGAATCACGTGTCCCTTCAGATGACTTCTTAGAGACTTCTTCAACAGAAGCTGCAGTATCTTTCCTTTTTGACCGTGCAGCCCTTTTGGACTGAACATCCTCAGGTATAGTCCCACTTGCAGTTGGGGAAGCAACTCCAGTAGATTCATCCTCAGTTGCTTTTAAAGAGGAAGGCTGAACATCAGTCTCTTTTTTATTTTCCGATGATACATCTGCATCCTCAGTCGCTTTTGGTGAAGAAGGCTGTACATCAGTCTCACCTTTATTTTCCGAAGATTTAGCCCACCCATCAAGAGATGGGTCCTCACTAGGTGCACCAGCATCATCCTTCTTGTCATTTTTATGGTCTGTTAAAGTCTCAGCTTCCTTCTCATCAACATGAGAGCTATTAGAAGGTTCTGCTGATTTCAGATCAGATTTCCTCCCTTTTTCCTGGGCACTTTGCTCTGACTTAGAATCGGAATCAGCCAATTTCTCAGTTTCCAATCTATCAGGTTCAGCAACGGTAGATGTATCAGCACTTTTGGACTTATCAGCAAGGTGGTCATCCTCTTGCTTTTCATCCTCTTGCTTGTCATCCTCTTGCTTGTCATCCTCTTGCTTGTCATCCTCTTGCTTGTCATCCTCTTGCTTGTCATCCTTTTGCTTGTCATCCTCTTGCTTGTCATCCTTTTGCTTGTCATCCTCTTGCTCGTCATCCTCTTGCTTCTTCAAAGGCGCTGAAGCAGCTAATGAGTCATCTTCAGCAGTTTGCAGAATGCCATTGCTAACAACTGACTTTGAAGATTTGACATTTGCATGATCAACTTGTTCATCTGAAGCTGCTGCTTTAGGTGGCTCTTTATCCTCCTGGCATAAAGTTTCAAGGTTTATCAATGACTAAGTTCGAGCATTGAGATAAATAGCAACAAAACTTGAATACAATTAAAAAAAAAATGGAAGCACTTCAATCCACAGATATCCCTATGCACACACAGATCAACTGGTAATCAACAATCAGTCAATAGTATATTAAGACAAATACATGCCTGGGCTGCATCGCTCAAAGATGCCTCAGCTTGTTTGCTCTCATCATCCTACAGAAAATAAAACCAAAAAAGAAATATTCAGGAGACTAAATCGATTCTATGTTCCCTATAAAGATATCAGAAAGATGTCAGAACAAGGAAAAAAGATTCCCAGATTTTGAAGTACATCCTAAACTAAAGAATTGAAAATTGTAAAACAAAAAGACCAATTACAAAGCATCCACTGCAAAAAATGACTAAATAGCTGCCGTCGCACAAGAACAGATAAAATGAAATAATTACCACATGTTTATCAGTAGCAGCATCATTCTGCTCAACAGCAACAGGTGTAACTTGGCATATGGAAGCAACTACACTACTATAATCATCAAAAGAATTGCCCAAGCTTTCTACAGCTTGTTTCAAGTAAGGTTTCAGCTTTGATGCACAGTCTTCAAGCACTCTTTCTGCTAACCTCCGAGCAATAGGAAGAACTTCCTGAGATAAAATAAAAGCACTACGTGAATTGACTAATCTTAAAGGGGAAAAAAAGTGGAATGTACAAAGCTACTCATGATGACATACCTCATTATCCTTCTTTACACTAGCTAAGACTGGGGAGAGTAGCTCCACAGAGACGTCTTCACTTTCTTCTAATACAAGGGTCATAATAGTTAACATTGATGTAAAGACACCCTCTGCATGATAATCCCTGGAAAACAAACAAAAAAGAACCATTAGGAAAATAACAATTTGTAATAAATGCTCTGCATAGCATGACAGACCTCTTTTTTTAAAAGAAAAAAAGATTTAAAAAATTTGTTTGCACTACTAAAGTAGACTAATAGAATGGATGACAACAAGAACCGAGACATAATGCGATTATGAACAGGACAAAGCATCACAAAAGCTACCGGAAGGAAGAGATACAGATTTCTCCAAAGACCAGTTTGATTAGCTGGAACTGTAGAAGTGGAGATTTAATTCATAAACCACTGGCATTCCCACTGCCTATCCAATCTAACATAGGAACTGAGACGTTTAAAGCTTTAAGCTCCAAAAACTCAAGAGAGATCATAATCAATTTAAACTCTACTTAAAATTCCACAGCAGTCACAGTCAACCCTTAATATATGAAACTAGTTTCTGACATAGCATATTTTCATGCCAAGACAAACAACCAAAACAGCATTTCCAAAGTAATAATCATTTTTCAGATATTTAAAACTTAATCAGTAAGACAGATTTCACAATGTAGGAAATAATAGCCAAAATTTATGTTGCCGAATATATGTCAACAATAATGCAGCTCTCCAATTAAGAAGTCAGTTTGTACCTAATTGCCTTAAGGAAATGCTGGAACATTTCAATGATGAGTGCATCACATTCAAGATCCAACATCACCACACATGATCTAACTTTGGCAACAGTTTCAAGAATAGAGGTCCTCTTAGTGAATGAACGGCTTGACTTATCAGATAAATTTTCGAACGAGGAGACAATCAGTTGAAAGACTTCCTGCATGCACATCAATAGATATTAAATACATTGAATGCAGAAAATGGTCTCAAAATGATCATGGAATCTGCAAAGCAGCTAAAACAATGGCTTGAAGTACCTTCATTTGGTCATCATCATAAGGAGCCTCTGGTGCAGTTATCCTCGTTATCTCACTGATGCAAGAAGCCACTGCAACTTTGACATCATCATCAGGATGTCTGAAAAGTTTCTCCGCAACCAATGCTTTAAGCGATGGAGAGAGTGCATTTTGCATTGATTGGCTCGGTGATTGTTCCACCCTTGCAAGACAGCTCTCAACTTGCTACATTTACACGGAAAACAATATATAATCATAATCAATGTACAGGGATCCATTTAAAAGCACTAATAAAGACAACAATTGCTATTCTCGTCATCATCATATAGGACACTGAACTTCTCTGCATGATAAGCAATTGTCGTTGAATTCAGTAACTCTCTTACTTATTAAAACCAAAACTAATATAAAGATTACTCATTTTCCCATCTTCATCCCTCTACAGAAACAGACAACCGATTACCATCTATGTCTTATGCAATGAGAACACAATCTAACGTGCCCAACAGATCCTTATTTTGGATATAATATCTATCATGCCTTCCTTATTAGGAACTTTTACACGATACAAATTCATTCTCACGTGCCTTCCTTATTAGGAACTTTTACACGATACAACTCGTTCTCTCATGTGCCTTCCTTATTAGGAACTTTTACACAATACAACTCATTCTCTCACGTGCCTTCCTAAATAGGTATTTTTGACACAAAATTTCTTCATGCTTTCCATATTAACAAATCAGACATAAAAAATTTTACCTTGTGTATTAGAAATTAAACGTGAAATCATGAGTAATTAACTAAAAAGACTTAAGGATAACATTTATTATACTAGTTCCTCAGATTTCAAAAACATGAAGCCTGATAAGGGATTCCTTTTAAGAAGAATCAAAACCGTTTTGCCGCGTAAAGACAAGGGAAGCGCGCGTACATGCACTCTCACTCACTTAGGTGCGGCTCGCGCGCATTTTTGAAATTGAAAGGAATTCAAAACTACAAAGCATGCAAAACTTCAAAGCATTCCATTCAAATATTTGCTACTACATAACATTTGCATTCAGAAAAAACGGTTGAAACTCTAGCATTGAAAAAATACTAAAGCAAAGCCCTTTAGAAAATTCAAAAACATGCAGGTATTAAAATGACTAAAGGAAAGAGAGATAACTGACAATAGTAAAATGTTGAAAACTATCCATGGACATAAAATTACTCTAGAAATGATTCAAGGTTATAAGTTATAACAGTAATGACAGAAACCGAATGAAAGACACAGAAAACAATAAAACTTTATAACAAAGGTAAAAGTAGATCAAGATAGCAGGAAGGGAACAAACATTAACAGCAGGAAATAATAATGAACCAGACAACAAAATGATGAAACACATGCAGAACAAAAGCACATGAACCAAACAAAAAAAACATATGCATACATAAAAGAAGGAATGAAGTTTACTGTAAAACAAAATTAAAGGGAAAGAGAGGAAGGAGTAAAAATTAGGGCTTTACGTCGAGAAGAGGGATTAGCTCATCAACTGACGAGGGAGGTTCAACGAGCCTGTTCCCAGCCTCCATTAGCATCAGCTCCAGCTCTTTATCAGATGCCGCCATAGCCTTTGTCTCTCTATGAACAGAATTATTTTATGTACCTAAATATACAGGAACAGATCTTTTCAAAATCTGAGTCTAAAGGCCTCGATTTCACACCATTGAAACCTTAAAAACTCAAACGAAAACCACAAATCAAAAAGACGACACAGCAGATTCAGCTATAGAAAGGGGATTTACTCGAGAGTGAGACTGAGAAAAGTTAGGGTTTTCGTTTTTTCTTTTTCTTTTTTTAGAGAGAAAGTGATGAGTGATTTTTTTCTTCTTTTTTCTTTTTGGTGAATAAAAACCTTTTGCAGATAGAATACTGTAAAACTAAAATATAAAACAAATATAATATTAAATATAATTTTTTATATAATGATGCAAATATTATAAATTATAAATTATAAATAAATAAAATAAAATATAGGTTTTGTTTGGTTTTCTTTTTCTCCTCACAATAACAAAACTTACTCCTTCTCAGGGTTTCTGATCGGACTTTTTTCTAAAATTTTTAATTTTGTGTTTTTTTGTGCTCTTTTTAAAGGAGAATCCAGCGAGGATGTGCTCGGATTCCGCCGTGCTTATGAATTGCAGTTAAATTGCACGCTTTAAATCCACCTTTGGATTTTCAGTATGTGGGGACCACGTGGGGGTATTTTGGACCGCCTGATTTATTATTGCTTACTGGCTTTCCATTTTTTATTAAGTCGAAATGACACTTTTACCCAAACGCAAATTTATAGAATTTTTGTTTTTGGTAATGTGAAATGATTTTCCGAAACTCATCTTAAATTTTTAACCTGCTAAATATACAATACACTGTCAGTATAGTTTACCAGATTACACATCCAGGTTATGAAGGATGATATGTGTCCTTTAGAAACTATATTAAAATATTTAAAAATTAATTAATTCAAAAAATGGACATATGTCAACTCCACAACCCGCTTGTGGAGTCAAAAATTTACACTACCGATGTATCAAATGATTACCATATATATATATATATATATTTTGGGATTTTGTGATTAGGTATTTTTTTTGGTGATTATGATACTTAAAATCTGAATAATTATGTTTGTTCACTTTTTCATTTTTAATACTAGTATATGCGAAAAATAATGAAGTAACATTGCTAGGTATAAAAGATAAAAATATAATTTCATAAATTGGTCCAATTCCTAACTTTCATCAATGAGTATAAAGATAAATATGAATACACATATTTTTACCATATTTCAAAATCGTATGTGAAATTTAAAAACTATACTCTCTATGTGTATCACTCGATTGTAAGAAATAATTATAAACTTTAAATTAAAACTCATATGAAGATTATCCTATATTCAAGTATTAATAATAATTTATATTATTTATATATATCATTTTGTATATTGTATCTAGAAGTCTCTAGATTAAAAGCGTATATAATCCGTACATAATAATATGCCATATGGAAAGAATATTACTAATAGTTGCCAGCTGTTAGGGAAAAATTTTGGACCTATATAAAAAGGCGATTGTCTATGCACCAAGACCTAATTATCGTCCTCACTTAAAATCCTTTTAGTTCTCTTTCTCGCTTTTTTCGTATTTGAGATTTTATTTCACGATGAGGATTTGTATTTGTGGATTAGGGTGAATATCACGGACGGACGGATCTGATGGCCCATAATCGTTCGGAACTAGGATCTGAAAGCTGCAAAGAAAGAAAGTCATAGCATTTAGAGCACAGGTAGTCTTTGCCCTTTAATGTTCATTTCTACGTTGTCTGTTAAGACTTTCTTTACTAGGTTTGAATCATCATCGAAAATTTCAACCATTAAACATTTCAAACTTTCCATCTTATTTTAGTTCGAATTTATCATTTTTTTCAAATTAAACATAAGTGAGTCTAAATATTGTTTGAGAAGTGGAAATTTTTCATAATTTTACTGTTTAACTTTAAATGTTACAACAATATCTTTAAATCCCTTATTTTGGTGTGAATTCATCTTGCATCATCGCATAGAGGGGAAGTCAAATTGAGTCATGGGTATTTATGGAAATTACTCCACTGAGGAAGAAAGTAAACTTAAAATGGATGCCATATATAATAATTAAATTAAATTGGCAGTGTTATTATACCTTTTAAATGTAAATGGCTCTTTTACATTTCTACCCCGCCTGAGATTCTATTATTATATTTTAATTTTTTATAATATTTTGAAAATGGTTTAGTTTTGGATTTACTTGGCAAATTTGATTGATTATAATGTGATGAAATCCGTGCGATTCTCGTGAATGGCATGATGTGGTTCCACGCATGAGATACATCTTAAAAAGAATTCTAAA
>AWUE01009805.1:0-18778 GCA_001974825.2 Corchorus olitorius | reverse complement strand
ATTTTCTTTTCTTTTCTTTTCTTTTCTTTTCTTTTCTCTTGCTTTCTTTACTTTAACGACAAAAAAGTTGTTAGGCGTATAAATTTATGATCTTTTTCAAGCGGTTTGTCTGTTGTTTGCAGGTGGCGGCTTCGAAATTGACCCAATGAAAATGTGACAGCAAGGCACATCCCTTTTCTAATTTTCTGAAGGAAAATTGGTGAGTTGGCGAGAAGGGTGAGCTCGTAAGTCGCAACTTTCTTTGTTGCTGAATTTGAAATTGGGAATTTTGTCTACCGTGCTGTGATCAATTGATCGTCTGACTTCGTTCTTATTATATTATTTATTATTATTATTATTATTATTATATTATATATATATATATGATATGATAAAAATAAAATGATTTTGCTTCATATTGGCTGGCCTGGCATTGGATTATTTTCTTGACTCTTATGATGATTTGACTGTGATATTGTTCGGTCACCACCATGTCTACCTTGGCTCAATTGTGTATTATTAGGCAATTTTTTTCTTTGCTGAAGTGAAACGAACCCTCACCCTGCATTGCTGAAATATTTGGCTCATTTGTCTTTTGTACAACTGGCAATGAGCCACACAAATGTTGCTAACTCCTTTGATTTTGCTTGGCATTCTTTTGCTGTGAAATTGCCATAGCCTTGTGAAATTCCCTTTTGCTTTCTACTTGTAGTGGACATCCATTTACGTGGCTGCCCCTGCCCCATTCCATTGGTCAAGCTCAATGAGAAGGGAGGTGCCAAAAATAAACTCTTTTCGTTTGGTATTTTTTTATTTTATTTCCTTTATGATGCATTTCTGAAAAATAAAAATGAATTTGAATTTGGATAAAGAAATGAAATTGGGGTGGGCTTGGGTCCAGATTCCAGAAGGGTTTAAATTGGAATATAAGAATCGGAGCAATTAATTCGATCCATCCTATCTTAAAGTTCCCAATTCCCAAACTAAATCCCAATTGAGATCCTACTGTCAAAAAAAAGAATCCCAATTGAGATCCAAAGAGACTCAACAAGCAAAAATGCACCAATGATGGCCCAAGAGACTTGGCCCAATCAAAGGAAGGGGATATATATAATTATAATTATCTATACTAGTAATTATAAACTAGATTTTATTTTATCCCCGTGCATTCAGGGTTTTTCTTTTTATGATTAAAATTGAGTAATTTCAATTCTAAATATTTTTTTTATATAATAGCAATTAAGTTGAATGAGAGGAAATATTGTTAGAATTCTAATATCTATTCAAATAATTATCTACTCGAAAATTCTTCAAAAAAATTATTTACCCGAAAAAATAAATGAAGTTTTACTTTGATTATAATTCAATCTTCTAAATATTATTTATAAATATTATTTGGAATTCTAAATTATATAATAATACATATTGGTTTTCTCTCAACCAATCAACTTTGAGTCAAATACTGAGCATACAGTAGTCTGGGGATAACTTTAATAGCAAGGTGTAGATAGATGTGAGGACTGAGACAAACTCAATTTTTAAAAGACTCAAAAACATAAAAATAAAAATTACCTATTTAGAAGAAAACTATCAATTGAAGGATGAATATGATATTTAACTTTTAATTATATCATTTAAAAAATTGCCTTTTAATTATTTTGTCTTCATGTTCGCGTGCAGGGGCGGAATCAGACAAATTTTCTTTGGGAGGCCGACCCGTATATATATATATATATATATACATCATATTTCAACCATGAATTGAATCGTCATGAATTGAATCGTCACCAATTTAATAAGTAATAATACTATAATAAGGTAATATATTGAAATCAATTAAAGAAAACTTGACTCATTTATATATAAAGGGAGCTAATATCAAGGGGTCAAATTCAAAAAATTTAGGCAAATTCCAAAAGAAAAGGGTCAAATTAGAAAAAAAATATATGGAGAGGCCAAAACAAGATTTTTCCACTTTATTTAGTTGAAAAAATCACCTAAAACCAAAGTTTTCATTAGTCGGGGGCTAAAGAAATTTAAAGAGAATGAATCACAAAATGATTTAAAAGAAAGGGATGAATAAAAAGAGAATGATTTAAAAGAAAGTGATGAATAAAAAGAAAATGACTTAATGGATAAAATGTCCTCAAACTATCATAATATATTTTGCCTCTAATCCAATTAACCCCACGAAAAGGTTGAACACTTATTCAACGGATTACCTGAAATTGAACCGATTTTGAAACATTTTGCCTCCTATCAACTAAACTAAGTTAAAAGGTTCTACTTCAAATTAAAGCTAAATTGAAACCTTTTGAATTGAAATGAACAATTACTTAAAAAAAAAAGTTTATAAAACTTCTTAAGCCATCTACTTTTTTTTTTTTTCTTTTTCGGGCCGGATACTCTCATGTTTAAAAATTAAAAGCAAACCGGACAGGAAGAAACAAAAAGCAAACTGCCTGAGGCCCGGGGCTGGAGTCCAACCGTTTGAAAGGCTAAGCTAACTCTTGCGCTTATTATCGGAAATATCTAACTGTCCATCGCCGTTAAACGTGGTCGAAAGTGGCCGAGATCGGATCTGGCGTTGCTCTTCAAATCAAACCCAGAGGTACTCTATTCATGTCTTTTAGGTGGTTAAATAAAGGATGCCAAATTTTCTCTTCTTTTCAACGGGCTGGCCTGAATTCTTCACTCCCTGTTTATTGCTAATGCTTCCAGATTAGGGCTTTTAGCTTTTAATTCGCCACAAAACAAAGAACAAATTACGCTCTACTACTCAAGATTAAACTACAAAGTAATTGAGAAATTAGGATCTATTGGAATTCTATATAAATATTATAGTAATAATTTTTCCTTTTGAAGGATATAATAATTTTTCTTATTAAACAATAACTATGTAAAACTTGCTACCTGATCTAGAATGCAAAAATGCTAATTGAAGGACTAAACCACTGATGTTGTTGAGTTTTTATTTGTCTGTATCTTTTATTCTACTTTTTTTGCCCAAAATTGTTCACGTTTGTTATAAGATTGCTTCTGTCAACCTCGTGTGATTCTTTCCTACTAGTACTAGTACAATAGAAGTTTTCCTTTTATTTGTAATTGAAATTTATAGTCTCACCTGAAAACTGTTTGCATGTACCTATGTTTTTTCAGGTTGAGGTCAACATGGCTTCCCCTGTCTCTTCCCCGCTCAAAAAAGTAGCTTTGAATGATGAAATGAAGAACAAAAACTTATTGGAAATTTTAGATTGGATGACCTACGTATTTGTATTCTGCATAGCGTCGTTAGTTTTTGGATCTCTTTGGTGTGACATGATAGCTTATAAATTGGAAAAGCAGCATAATAATGAAGATTTTGGTAAGTTCTCCATTATAAGTTACGGCATATTTTTTGTTTGTTACCTCACTGGTACAGTCGCAATATTTATTGTGGAAAGCCCCAAGGATGTGATTCGGAAGATAGCTTTCGATGGTGACAGTGTTGAAGGCTCCCAAAATAATTATATTCTTCATTCGACTTGGTTTACTGCTTCTGTATCTTGGTGCTCATTGTTCTTGGCTGGAATATTGTTGTGGCTACTGAATGATGTCGCTGATATGATCATAAAGTACAAAAGCAGTGTTCTATTCTCACCGTTGATCTACACTGCTCCTTACTCCTTTGGTGTAACTAGTTTCCTTTCAGTGGCTGTTGTGTTTGGGTTCAAGACATACTATCTTAGTGTTTCTGGTAAGGCAGTGGCGTTCTAGACCTTTTAATTTTAATTAGGACCTGCATGTTTCTTATACTATTATGTTTAAGATGTTGGAACCTGCTGACTTCTCTTTGTAATCTAGTATTATAATGTATATGAAACCAGAAGTATCTCTTTGCTTGTAATGAATGATACTTTGCGGTAGAATTGTTGACCTTCTTTTTTTTTTTGCCCTTTTTTTGGAATTTAACTCAGATATATTTTGCATGATGGTAATGAATTACAGGGCATATAATTTGTAGTTTGGATCAACTTGGGTGAATTCTTCATTGATTATAACATGCTTCTAGTTCTAGGACTTGTTGCTCATATTTGGGTGATTAATGAGTACTTAATCTATAATTCATCTTTTCGAGTATTGTACTCACAAAGTAAGTGACAAATTTCGAAACTTTAATAATTACACTGATTTGCATGTGCTTGCTTCATGATCGCCATTCTCGTCTAATCTGCAGATATCCAAGAAACCTGATCCCTTCATTAATTCAGTTGTGCACTGTCCATCAAAGTGATTGAAACAAAACCATATCAGCTATACCAACTAGTTCATAATGATTCAGATCAACTTGAGTCTTATATCCAACTGATTTTAAAGAAACTAAAGTGCAGCATTTGTTATGCAAAACTATTACAAGAATTTGTTACTTTTACAATAACCTTGCCTTTGCTAACATGTTGAAGCCTGTAGAGGCATAATGTGTAATTAATCTGGGATTGTTGCATGGGTGCGATTTTGTTTCTTTCATGCTGATTACAAATTACTCTACCGAGTGAAATTGTTGGCAGCAGCAGCAGCTATTAGTGATGATATAGTAATTAAAGAGCTACTTTAAAGCCAAAACTCTTCGTAATCACAAATTAGTTAGTATATCCTCACACGGATCTAAAGGCGACCGAGTCTACATTTCTCTGTTTTAGTTAGTTTAAAAGATTCTGCTATCATGTATCTAATCAGATATTATCTATGTATGATTATCCTTTTTTAAAAAAAAAAAAGTAAATGGAAAGATATGGGATATTTGTAAGCTTAGCAAAACCTACTTTGCCCTTATATATGATCCAAAATCTGATTTTCCATCCATCTCCAAACGTGATCTTGTACTTCCAACACAGAGGTATGTTGGATGATGTTTTACTGATTAGGAATTACTATGAAATTTAGGTTTATATATATAATTTCATTATCACAATTCTCCTAATTAATCTTTGACATATATATATATACTAGGGTAATTTTTTAGTTGAGGACAAGTTAATATATATGGCTTCTGGTGTGGTCTCGTCGCCGGTGCAAACTGAAGATTCAAATGACGAAATGAAGAAGAAAATCTCAGAGCAGGAGCAGGAGTGGATGGGTTGTGTATTTTTATACTGCATTCTATCGATGGTGTTTGGAATGTTTTGGCTTATCATGAAACGTAGCGAATCGGAAATACAGCAAAACAAGGAAGATTTTGGTAAGTCGTCTCGATCCAGAATAGGTCATGTCTTTAGTTTTGCCATTTACCTCTTTGGTATAATCGGATTGATTATGAAAAGCCCGAATAATGTGATTCGGAAGATAGCATCGGGTGCTGACAGAGAGGACACTGAAAAAGACTATGGTGTAATTCATTCCACTGGGTTCAGTGCTTTTGTGTGTTGCTCTTCTTTGTTTTTGGGTGGGATATCAGTTTGGCTAGTGAATGATGTTACGGGAATGGTGCTCAAGTACAACACCAAGGAGGATCTTGATCATCTTGTAGGGGCTTATTTGTACACTGCTCCTTATTCCTTAGCTTTTACTGCTTTCCTCTGCATGGCTATTGTGTGTGGCTTCAGGACATTCTATCTCATCAAATCTAGTCCTCAAACTGCTTCTGCTTCTGCTTCTGGTTAAGCCCACCATTTCGAGAGTTAATTTGATCCTCTGCTGTTGCTAGTATTATAAGACTTTTTCAGTATTTATTGTTGGTATTTTGCCTTATCCATGTTTCTTTTGTGTTGTGTGAGGATAATAAAACTGGTAAGAAGTAAGAACAGAACAGAGCACCAACAATTTTTAAAATGAATCAAAAATGAAAGGAGTTCAAATTTCTTGTTAGATGCTGTAAAGTGGCATACATCATGTTATACAATGTGGATTGTTTCTATATCCTCTGTTGAAGTAGGCTTTGGATTGAACATATCTTCTCTGCCACCCACCTCTCTCACCAACTTCCATGTCCATCCAAAGCCAACTTTCCAAGGTTGGTGTATGGAGTGCAAAAGGTAGGTGAACAAATAACATTACCTGCAAATTAATTAATTTAAGTAGAAGAATTCATTTGTTATTCACTTGTTTAGTAGATTTTTCAAGATCATCATTTTTTTCCACTCAGTATTCGGACTTTGCACTGACTAATCCGGATTCACCTGCTGAGTTTGGTGGGTGCATTGATTTCAAGATCACCATATTAATTTAATCACCAAAGCAATATAATTAGTAGTGACAATATTAAATAACCATGTTTGATGTGACAATGAAATTTCATGGTGATTTAAGATCAGCACATGTAATAAATTAAGAAGATCATAAATATAAAAAAGATTTGATGGGAATCAGATCATTCCATTCTCCTAAGCAGCCATCTTGGATCACTGTGCATTATTTTGACCAAATATAAAGTGATCAAAATCACTGTGGATCTTTTACTAATCATCACATACCAAACACACACTAATTAATAGATGTTTGGTTATATATCCTCTAATGATCTAAAAGGAGGAGACAAAGATCAAAACTTTTCTTTATTTTAGGTGAAAAAAAATACACTTGCTATATATCTAATTATCCCAAAAAAAAAAAACTTGGTAAAGATATGGATATTTGAAAACTAATTTATCAAGTAAATCTTTTAAGTATAAATAAAAACAGATATGTGATGCGTGTAGCAAACAAACTCTTTGATCTTCTCCTTATTATGTCATCCAAAATCTAACTTTCCATCAACCAAAAAAGGGTTCAGTAGTGTTGCCCTTGTTCTTCCAAACTTACAGGTATGGTGGTTATGCTCATGTTTGGTAAATTATGGGTGTTTTTTCATTAGAAATTGCTATCAAATTTAGGTTAATATATGTTGATTATCACATTTTTCTCTAATTAATGTTTTGTAGTAGTAGTAGTAGAATGAATTCTAGTCTCTTGTCACCTAGAGGCTGGAAATGAATTAATATAGTTTTCATGTACCTTATTCCTATATATACAATATATAGGTGGAGGACAAGACTATATATATGGCGATGACAAACGCAGATTCAAACGATGAAATGAAGAAGAAAAGCGCAAAGGAATTTGCTGAGTGGATTCGGTATATAATTTTGTGCTGCGCTTCATCATTTTATCTTGGATTTATTTGGTTTGTCATGAAATATACAGAAATGGAACAGAAGCCGCGTGAGAATAAAAATTTATATTTTGGTATGTCAAAGTCAAACATGATAGGTTTTGGAATTAGTGTAGGGTTTCTCGTCCTTTTGACGATGAGAATATTTATTATAGGCCCAAATGATGAGATTCAGAAGATAGCTTGGGGGTAGTGATCATAGTGACACAGCTGGAAAAAATGATCATGGTGGTCTAGTACTTGTTCATTCGACGGGGTTTAGTGCTGTTGTATGCTGCTGCTCTTTGTTTTTGGCTGGAATATTATTGTGGCTAGGGAACGGTGTTGCGGAAATGGTGGGCAAGTACAGATCGGAATATTTATGGGTGCCCTACCCTGCTCATTATTTCATAGCTTTCTTCACTTTTCTCTCCACCGCCGTCGTGTTTGGCATCAGGACATACAATCTTAACCAATCCCGTCGCCAAATGCCCGCAGCAGCGTCTGCTTCTGTTTAACTTTTCCTTAGAATTCATCTTATGCTAAAAGTTAGTAGTAATTAAGTACTTGTCAATTACGTACTCCAATAAAATTGCTAATAAAAGAGTCACCAATAATAGGACCATCGGCCATTCAATTCTGGAAATGTGTTTTTCCCGATACATGCAAAACTGTTACCAACATTAATACGAAACCAAGTTTCCCTTAACAATTAAAATATAGGTTCGAACAAATTAATCCCTCTATCCCATATATTATCTGTCTATTTTGATTATATCACCCACTTTATAAGAAAAGTTGATTGGAACACAAAATTTTATAAGACTTTTACCATACTTTACAATACTGCCCCCAACTTTACTTAATATGTGATTCTTTTCCCGGATAGAAATTAGTCAAAAGTGTCTTGATTATTTAAATATGATAGATAATTTGGGATTAAAAAAAATCTAAAAAAGGGACAGATAATATGGGACAAATAATTTGAGATTAAAAAAAATCTCAAAAAGGGATAGATAATATGGAACAAAGGGAGTATTAATTTTATGTCGATAAGAAACTGCAACCCACCGGAAGGATCGTCGCAACACAAACATATGATTCCATGATAATGATTAATAAAGGAAATCACTCCCAAGTAATAAAAAACTAAAACAACCTTTCAAGCTAACCATTCATGATGTGCCTCTTTAACCAGTTTTACTACAAATATAACAATTTCTAAATCAAATCATTCCATTCTTAATGTGCCTCTTTTAACCAGTTTTACTACAAACAAAACAATTTCTAAGTCAAATCATTAACTAATAGTTGTTTGGTTATCCTCTCAAGATCTAAAAGGAGGAGACAAAGTCAACTTTTCTTTATTTTATTTTAGGTAAAAAAAAATACACTGCTATATAATTACTAAAAAAAAAATATACTTGGTCAAGATATATATGGGATATTTGAAAACTAATTTATCAAGTAAATCTTTAATTTTAAGGATAATTAAAAACAGATAAGTGATGCGTGTAACAAACTCTTCTCTTTAATTCCTTATATCATCCAAAATGAAAATCTAATTTTCCATCAACCTAAAGGGTTAATTCTCAGTGTAGTGAGTAGTGTTGCCCCTGACCCTTCCAAACTACAGGTATGGTGCATGGTTAATGTTTTCTAGATTATGGGTGTTGTTCATTAGAAATTGCTATGAAATTTAGGTTAATGTATATGTTGATTTTCACATTTTTCCTTAATTAATGTTTTGTAGTAGCAATATAGAATGAATTTTACCAGCTGGAAGTGAATTAATAGTTTGAATGTTATGTACATTCCTATACAATAGATTATATAGATGGCAAATGATGAAATGAAGAAGAAAGCGCAGAGGAATTGAACGAGTGGATTGGGTATATAATACAGTGCAGCTTATTATCGATGGATGTTGGACTTGTTTGGTTTGGCATGAAATTATATTATACACAAATGGAACAGAAGCGTGAAAATGAAGAATTTGGTACGTTAAAGAAAATGGGTTTTGGAATTGGTTTAGGGTATCTCGTCCTTGGGACAATGGACGTGTTTATTATGGGCCCAAATGATAAGATTCGGAAGATAGTTTGGGGTACTGGTGGTGGAAAAAATGATGATGGTCTACTTGTTCATTCGACGGAGTTTAGTGCTGTTGTATGCTGCTGCTCTTTGTTTATGGCTGGAATATTATTGTGGCTAGGGAATGGTGTTGCGGAAATGGTGGCAAAGTACAGGTCGGAATATTTATGGGTGTCCTACGCTCTTTATTATTCCATAGGCATCTTCACTTTTCTCTCCACGGCCGTCGTGTGTGGCATCAGGACTTACAATCTTTACCAATCCCGTCGCCAAATGCCCGCCGCAGCTTCTGCTTCTGTTTAACTTTTCCTTAGTTTTTTTTTTCTAAGCATATACTATAACACTTTATCTTGTCATGTTTTTTTTTTTTTGATAAATTATCTTGTCATGTTTTTAGTTTTTCTTCTACTCTTGTCATGTTTTGATAATTAATTTCTTAGAATTCATCTTTATCTTATGCTAAATAAAAGAAATTTGTCAATTACGTACTCCAATAAAATTTTGCTAATAAAAGGCCATTCAAATCTGGAAATGGAAAAGTGTTTTTCCCTAAGAGGATCTAAACAACTGTTTCATAAGAGGATCTTTAGGGAACTAAGTTTACATTTCTCTGTTTTAGTTAGTTAAAAAGATCCTGCTACCATATATCTAATCATAATAAGATTTCTATCTATCTATCTATTGGATCACTGTCCAATATTTTTAACAAATAAAGTGATCAAAATCACAGTGGATCTTTTACTAATCATCCCATACTAAACACAAAAATACTTGGTAAAGATATATATGGGAAATTTGAAAACTAATTTATCTAGTAAATCTTTTTAAGGATAATAAAAAACAGACGTGTGATGCGTGTAACAAACTCTCCTCCTTATATGTCATCCAAAATATAACTTTCCATCAACCAAAAGGGTTGTAGTACTGTTGCCCTGACCTCTCCTTGTTCTTCCAAACTTACAGGTATGGTGGTAATTAATGTTTTGTAAATTATGGGTGGTGTTCATTAGAAATTGTTATGAAATTTAGGTTATAATATACTATATGTTGATTTTCACAATTTTAATTCCCTAATTAATGTTTTGTAGTACGTATAGTATAGAATGAATTTTAGTCTCTTGTCACTGGAAGTGAATTAATAGTTTGAATGTTATGTACCTTCCTATATATATACAATAATATAGGTGGAGGACAAGATTATATATATGGCGGTGACAAACGCAGATTCAGATGATGAAATGAAGAAGAAAAGCGCAGAGGAATTTGACGAGTGGATAAATTATATAACATCGTGCTGGGCATTATCGATGAATCTTGGACTTGTTTGGTTTGGCGTGAAATATGCAGAAATGGAACAGAAGCCGCGTGAGAATAAAAATTTTGGTACGTCAAACAAGATAGGTTTTGGAATTTGTATAGGATTTGCCTTCCTTTTGACAATGAAAGCGTTTATTATGGGCCCAAACGATGAGATTCGGAAGATAGTTTGGGGTTGTGGTGGTGACACTGACACTGACACTGACACAGCTGGAAAAAATGATCATGGTGGTCTACTTGTTCATTCGACGGGGTTTAGTGCTGTTTTATGCTGCTGCTCTTTGTTTTTGACTGGAATATTCTTGTGGCTAGGGAATGGTGTTGCCGAAATGGTGGGCAAGTACAGGTCGAAATATTTATGGGTGTCCTACGCTGCTCATTATTCCTTAGGTTTCTTCACTTTCCTCTCCACCGCCGTCGTGTGTGGCATCAGGACTTACAATCTTATCAAATCCCGTCGCCAAATGCCCGCTGCAGTGTCTGCTTCTGTTTAACTTTTCCTTAGTGTTTAATTTTCCTCTAAGCATAACAGTACTTTTATCTTGTCAAGTTTTGAATAATTCATTTCTTAGTATTCATCTAATTGATGAAGAAGTGAACCGATTAATGTAGTCCAACCTTTGTTAATTATATAACTCCCTAAAATTCATAAGCCAAGAAAATCTCTAAAAAAAAGGCATTGGCTAAGTGTTTCTGGTGATGATTCTTAAGAAACATGATAAGCCTTAATTATCTGTATAACAACTTGCACAGATTTGAGTCTTATTTGATTTTAAAGAAATTACTAAAGTGCATGAGCTTTATTTATGCAAAACAATCACAAGAATTTGTAACTTTATAACTTGCGCTTTGTAAAATGCTATAGCCAGTAGGAACACAATTAATGTGTAAATTGGATTGTTGCATACTTGCATGGGTGGGTTTTCAGTCAAATCGCCCCTCTTTTAATAAGAAATCTAATGAAGCTTGTAGGTAGATGATGTGGCATGCATGCCATGTGTGCCACAGCCCACAGCCATGTTAAATTTCCATGTGGTAGGTCACATTAGTGACTAAACTTATTTAATTAAGTTCTATTGTAAAGAGGAATTTCCCGCGTGGCATGCCACATCAGTGGCCTAACTTGTTTAACTGGGTCTCAATGCCATGTGGAATTTCAAAGTAACTTGCCACATCAGTTACTCTAATGGTTCTGGGTAGGAAAGGGGTCATTTGTCCAAAACTGTCAAATTTAAGGGCTTATTTAGACTTAAAAAGAAGTTCGAGGGCCTATATGACACATTAACCAAGTTCGAGGGCCCAAAAGTACAATAAGCCGTTTTAGTTTGTTTAAAAAGATTATATGCTAAGAAATATCTAATCAGTTACATGTATTAATATTTATGCATGACTAAATTTTTTTTTAAATTATATATGTAAAAGATATGGGATTGTAACTACTTTGCCGGTTTCCCCTGATATTATCCAAAATCTGATTTTTCATCTATCTACAAACGTGTTCAGTGTTGGTTTCCCAATGTGGCCCTGATCTCGTCTTGTTCTTCCAACTCAGACTTATGTCATGTTTGGTGTTTTATTCATTAGAAATTGCTATAAGATTTAGGTTTGTATATGTTCGTTATCAACCTTTTTCCTAATCTTTCAAATGCTAAAGTAATTTTTTTAGTCTTCACACGTTGAGGACAACTTTATATATATATGGCTTCTCTTTTGGTCTCGTCGCCGGTGCAAGAAAAGCTTAGAGCAGATTCAAATGACAAAATGAAGAAGAAAAGCTTAGAGCAGGAGTGGATAGTTTGTGTAATAACATTCTGCGGTCAGTCGGTCATGTTTGGATTGTCTTGGTTTTTCCTGAAAGGTAAAGAATTGGAAAAACAGCAAAAGAATGAAGATTTTGGTACATTATCCAGGATAGGTTATGGCATGGGTTATGCCGCTTACCTCTCTTGTATAATCGGAGCATTGTTCATGAAAAGCCCCAATAATGTGATTCGGAAGATAGCTTCGGGTGCTGACAGAGCTGAGGACATTGAAAAAGACTATGATGTTCATTCCACTGGCTTCAGTGCTGTTCTGTGTTGCTTGTCTTTGTTTTTGGCTGGATCATCATTTTGGCTACTGAATGATGTTACGGAAATTGTGGTCAAGTACAACACCAAGGCGGATCTTGATCGGCTTGTAGGGGTTTATTTTTACACTGCTCCTTATTCCTTAGGTTTTACCATTTTCCTCTCCATGGCTATTGTGTGTGTCTTCAGGACATACAATCTTATTCTTATCAATCGTCGTCAAATGTTGCCTCTGTCTGTTTCTGAGTAAGGCAGGGATTATTTGTGAGTTTGATCCTCTGCTGTTGCCTAGTACAAGACTTTTTCATGTTTCCTGCTATGTTATGGGATTTTGGAACCTGAACATTCCTTATATTGAATAATTCATTGGTGTTTTTGCCATATCCATGTTTCTTTTGTGTTGTGTGAGGATAATAAAACTTGTAAGAAACAGAGCACTCACAATTAAAATGAATCAAAATGAAAGGAGTTTAAATTTCTTGTTAGATGCTGTAAAGTGGCATATATCATGTTACAATGTGGGTTGTTTCTATCCTCTACTGAAAAAACATAAAGCCTGTTGTCCAACTCAATCCAACTACAGCCTGGATCCTTTTTCACTTCCAAGTCCTTCAACCTCTTCCTTACATTCATCTTTTCTCCCCATTTTCCGAGCACTGCGTATATGTTTGATAGAATTACATAAGCAGAAGTAGGCTTTGGATTCATATTGAACATCTTCTCTGCCACCCGCTCACCAACTTCCATGTCCATCCAAAACCAACAAGAATTCAGTAAAGCTCCCCAGACAACCCCGTCTGCTTCAACCGGCATATTTTTTATAAACTCCTCAGCTTCTTGAAGATAACCTGCACGACCAAGAAGATCAACCACACATGCATAGTGTTCTAAGCTTGGGACTACACCATAGCATTTTTCCATTGACCTGAATATTCCCATCCCTTCATTGACGAGCCCAGCACGACCACAGGCTGATAGAATCCCGACAAAAGTAGCACCATTAGGGGCCACTCCTTTTTCCAACATCTGCTCAAAGAGTAAGATAGCTTGAGAGCCAGGTCCATGGTGCGCATATGCGTTAATCAGAGCTGTCCATGCTGCCACATTAGGTGAAGAGATGCTAGAAAATGATTTATAAGCATCAGTGATGTTGCCACATTTCGAGTACATATCTATGAGGGATGTTCCAACATAAACATTAGACTGAAATGGTGTTTTCATCAAGTGCGCGTGTAGTAATTGTCCTTGTAGAAGAGATCTCAGGCATGAACACGCATGAAAGAGAACCGAGAATGTTGATCTTGTACGCTCTATTTGTACTCTGCACATGGTAATATACAGCTTTAAAGCCTCTTTGTATTGCTCATTTTGAATATAACCAGACATCATTGAATTCCACGTCACAGTGTTTCTTTCTCCTTGTGTTTCTTCAAACAGCTTTAAAGCTTTATCAATCTCCCCAGTCCTTGAATAAACAGAAATCATTGTGTTGGTAGAAACTATTGTTCTCTGAGCCATCTCTTCAAATAATCTCTTTGAATCTTCAGCTCTGCCACAAGCTGCATACCCTTTAATCATCAGATTATATGAAACCGCATTTACCTCGGCCAATCTATTAAAAATCAGTTCTGCATCTTCAACCCTACCCAATGACATAAGCCCACTGATAATTGAATTTGAAGTATTCAAACAGGGATCTTTTACTCCATAATAGACTTTCTTAGCATCATCAAGAGCTTCACAACTACAATAAAATTCAACCAATGCACCAGCAATTGATTGATCAAATTCGAACCCATATTTGATCAAAATCCCATGAACAAGCCTCCCTTCGCATAAATCACCGAGTCTGCTACAAGCCCTTATAACAGAATCCAAAGTGAACTCATTAGGCTTTACCTCACCACTGCCTCTCATCCACCAAAACAACTCTAAAGCCTTCTCGCAACCCTCTTCACTCTTTGCATATCCTGATATCAATGTAGTCCAAGCCACAACATCCTGTTTAGGCATCTTCCTAAAGACATCAAGAGCCTCCCTCGTCATATTACACTCAACATAACCCGCAATCAACAAGTTCCACAACAACTCATTCTTCTCATGCAGCTCATCAAAAACCCGCTTCCCTTCCGCAATCTCAAAACAAGTCGCATAAAAGTATAACAAAGCACTTCCAACAAGCTCAAAACTCTCACACCCAGATTTAATAACGATACAATGAATTTGTTTTCCATCAGCTGAAGATTGCAGGCGCCCACATACGCTTAATGCAGTTGAATAAGTGGACTCATTGAACTTTATATCGCTCCGATGCATTGATGAAAGCAAATCGAGCGACTCATTCAATTTCCCCCACTTTGAGTAACCGGAAATCATGGTGTTCCACGACACAACTGTTCTCATTGGCATTTCATCGAACAGATTCCGCGCCATGTTTAACTGTCCGCTCTTCACCAACTTATTAATAGAAATATTTGTAGATATAATTTGATGAGTTGGGTTCAATTTCAAGAAATTCTTCCATCTGTTATGTATCCATTTTGCCGGTAAAATGCTTCTTAACGGCATTTCAAAATTGGAGCAAAGGGCTTGAACAAACAAAAAAAAAAAAATTGGAGCAAAGGGAGAGAGATTTTGGAAGTAAAACGCAGCGTTTGTCTTCCCACACGCACACTAGCGGGTTGCTTTATTTTCATACAGTATTTTTTTTCTCTGAGATCGCAAACATGGTGTACTGTAGTGTCTGTATAAAAGCAGCGTCGTTTTATATGCCTTCCTTCCTCTCTGTATTCAACGGGATTGCCACGTGTATTGAGATTAAGTATATAGTAGTGCCATTCTTTTTTTTTTTTTTTAAAAAAAAAACAGAACAGAAGAGTAACAATAGTACCTCACTTTGTTTCGGGATAGGAATTTTTATAAAGTTAATTATGATTAATTAAATTCTTTTTATAATAATAATATTTTGAAAAATAATGAAGATTTTATCTAATATATTATAAAAAAATAAAGAAAAAGAATTTTTTTTTAAAAAAGAAAGAACATAAAATAAAATAAAAAATAGGATGGAGGAATAATTTTGTTGATTAGTTTGTTTATTAGTATAAAGAAAAAGTTAAGAAGAAATAAATTAAATGAAATAATAATGAAAAAAAAAAATCAACATAAAAGGACAGACATCTTCACATAAGCTAACTGGATCTCCCAACATGGTTTTACATTTTCATTTTGGGGTCATATCTGTATTGAAGGGTATGCATCATGCATGTGACTTCACGTGAACACATCTTATCATGGCGAATATATCATTCAATGTTCACCCAACACATTTGTTTTTGAAAAATTATGTATCTACCGTCCCTATAATTTATAGCAAATTGCATAAAAATAAACGTGAGGGTTAACATATGTCGTTATATATCTTTATTATTAAAAAATACAGTACATTATTAATTAAAAAATAGGGTTTAGGTACGATCCTATTCTCAAATCTTATGACGAATAAAAAAATGGTAAGAAAATTTCCTTGAATTTAGAATTCAAATCGATCAACTCCTAATTAGAAATTTCATTCGGTTCATCTGCATTTTTTTTATTTCTTCAAAGATTTCATCTGCAGTTTTGTCTTTTGAAAAGCAACCAAATTTTAGGTTAAATGTGATGCAACATATCAAGAGGCACATATTACTGTCTTGACAGAGACGACTAAAGTACAAAACCATGGCCCATACGCCATAACACTTGTTGCTTTATATATATATATATATAGAGAGAGAGAGAGAATTAATAAGCCAATTACCTAAGTAGGATTTTTATTAAATTAAAAAATGAAAAAAATATTTTGTATGGTTTCAGCTTTCAGGGATGGGTGTTATATATATAGGATTGAAAATTAGAGAAAAGCTTTGTTCTACCAAAAGAAAAAAGAAAATTTAGAGAAGTTTTGGTAAAAAGTTTTTCATAAATAAAATAATTATATGTATATATATTATCATGATTAAAGACTAAAGAGTATAACTATTCAAATCCATTCTTCTTTTTCCTTTTCTCAATTTAATTCTGTGGAAATAGTTAGTTTTAAAATTTTGAGTGGGGGAAATTCATTCATACATGTTTAAAATCTGTCCCTACCTTCTTATGAAAACCAGAAGAGTACTATTCAGGAAAGAAACCTTGATTGTAAGTTGAAAATTGAAATGATTGTAAGTTGTGTTACCCCACAAACTGGGTCACATAATTCATTAAATTTGAAAAGTATATTGCTTTAATAATATATATATATATATATATATATATATTCCAGCTAGACTTTATGTAGGAATGGAATAGTTAACATTTTTTTCTAAGAAAATGAATAATTCATAAATAGAAATTAAGTCTTGACATGTAAGGGCATAGTAAGGCTCATATCATCCATAAATGTGTTCATTACAAAAGGAAGCATTGCCTCAAATGACCTAAAATCACCATCCATATATCTAGCATATATAGTTTGCCAGTATACAATCAGCAACTCAATTGACTTCCCTGTAGGCTGTAGCTTGTGAGTAATCTTGCAGTTAGAGAAGTCTTGAATCCGAATCGAATACATGCAGCAATCATAGATTCCAAATAGTGCTGAGTAGAGGTAGCATTTGCAACCAATTATGTAATACACATTTAGAATCAACACAAATCAAAAGCTTTGAAATGTTTAGTGATTTAGCCATAATTAGCACATCTTTAAGGCCCCAAAAGTATGCTTGAAAGCAATGATCTTAGTGATATAGCCATAATGATTTCCTTCAAAACACCCTTCATCCTATTAGCAATGATCTTAATGACCAATTTGTAGCAAGTGGTTCCTAAGCTAATAGGTCTATACAATTTGATGGATTCATGGTTTTAGGAACAAGAGCAATCAGAAACATTTTCCAATCATCAAGCATAATTTTAGTATGGAAGATTTTGGATTTCCTCACAGAGACTACTTTGACATCTCCAACAATGCACAATGAACAACAATAAGAGAACTAATGAACTATGAATGTCATCCTCAATGGAGTTGAAATTAAAATCAGGTTTATTTTTTTGGAAGAAAAATTAAAATCAGGTTTAACAAGATAGAGGTCACAAGCCACTGTAGAGTACAACTTAACAAAGAAATTTTGGATATATATAGGACACAATCCACACCGGTGACCTCATTGCCAACGTCATATTTCAGCCTAATACTAGGTCTAGGATCAATAAATCATTTAGGCCAACTTTATTTAAATTTATTTAAAATTAGTAATAATAAAGTTTAAAAAAAATTATTGTGAATGTTTCTATCATCTATTTGTTATAAATAGCTTTTAAAATAAAAAATATCTTTTATTAGTATGATGTCCCATACCAAGCTCAGGGCATAAAATTCTTTCAAAACCAATCAAATTAAGTTGGATGTCTAATTTACAATTTTATTTACTTAATTTTACTTTGATTTTTGGTGAAATAGAAATTAAAAAAAAAACTATATATGAAATCATTAAATAATATTAATAAGTTAATAAAATTGAATAATAAATTCCAACCAAAAAATGACTAATAAATAATAGTAATTATTACATAAGAAATACTACCAATATTTTTCATTTCAACAATGCAACAATATAATATCTACATAGCTCTAAAAGGAAAGGTCGACAGGAAAACGTACAATGTCCTCATTGTCATTTGTGTGTCTTCTTTTCTCTTCTTTCCAAAAGAAGGACGAAATTAATTCAGTCAGGAAATGTGTAGGGCCACCCGAACAGTAACCTAAAGAAGAAGTGAAGAACAGCTAAATAGCTAATTAAGGTTTAAAAAGTGAGATGAGGAATTATGGGGAGGTGTAATGATGGATTAAAATTACCCTAAAAGTGTAATGAGTTAACATTCGTTGATGTCTAGTGTATTGAGCAACATAATTCCCTATTGGTGTAATAGACATTATATGACTTTCCAATTTTATCCCATGAAAACTTTTAAATTTTCTTGTGACTGTCATTAACCGATGAACCTCATTGCTTTCTTAAAGCCATTTTTTCTCCCTTGGTTACCCTATTTTCATGCCAGATTTTTCATTCAATTGTTACTCAAACTTTAAAAGTGTCATTTTCTCATCAAGAACACCATTGTTTTTTTTTTTTCGATTTGAGTCCAAATCTCAAATTTTTTTGTGAAAAAATCTCAATTTTTTTCGATTCATAAT
>AWUE01009761.1:0-18493 GCA_001974825.2 Corchorus olitorius | reverse complement strand
AGGAGAGTGAAGGAAACTCCATCTTGCAGATCAGTTTTTACCCCCAACATACCCTGCAATCCTTCATAAATCTATTTCCATAATAAACTTCAAGTTAGTAAGACCAAAAATTCCAACAAAATCATGGGGATATAATATATATAGTTTTGAAATTGAGGACAATTTATTTACCATTCTGCAACTGTTTCCACAGAACAAGGTGGTTGGAGCATTCATGTCCAACTCTTCTCCTCCACATTTGCTGTGGTCTGTAAATTGGTTTCAATAACATAGATATGTAATTAATTAAACTGTTAGCAAAAATTGAAAATTGACAAAAATTAGAATCCATTTTTCTTCATAGAATTGGGTTAAAAAGTACTTACAATGTTTCTCACACTGTGTACACTTCCATAAAGTACCATTCCACCTGGCACAGTGTTTACATACACAATATGGACAGTGCCATTCATTTTGTGGAATATTCTGCAAAACCCAATTCCAAAAAACATATAAGTAATCAGTAAAGTAAAAAAAATGGAAACCCAATTATTGATTCTTAATTAATCTTACCTTTTAAGTAAAGACACATGGATGTGCCATATATGACCCTATACTCTTCCGAGGATGGCTCACATCGAATTTGGAAGTGCACACAATGTGAAAAAATGCTGATATTCTGGTAAATCACTGATCTGATATTTTTATTGTAACAGAACGCTGCTAATTTTAGATTGATGAAGAAATAGCCTAGGTCCTCAGGCCTCACCAAACTAAACATCATGATTAGGATTAATGCTGAAAAAAACATAGGCGAGTTTTGATGAATTTGGAGGGGAGATTTAAAGCCAAAGAAATAGCAGAGTTTGAAGAATTCATAATTGGCAAGCATATATATTATATTCCTTCTATATCATTTCTTGTCTGGATTCTCTGGAAACAATATTTACATTCTTAAAATTGCCTGTTCTTCCAAAAATGGGACCGACATGGTCTGATCTTCTTTGGTAAATCAGCTTGTAAGAATCTAATTTTCAGTTAAATATTAAAAAGGAAAAATAAAAGGATATGATCTTTCCATTTTCTGCAATATAAGACAGTGCATATATGATATATGGTATTTGGACTGGCAGTAGCCAATTAGCTGATGACTAAGTTTGGAAAGACGAAGAACTAGAAAAGTGACAGTAATTTGTTAGCTAATCTTTTCCTAAATGCCAGACAAGGATGAAACACAAAGATTGTGACAGTCAAAATCATTGCTGGAGATTTATAGCCAAAGAATTGGCAGTGATTGAATAATTCATAATTGGCAACCATGCATGTATATTATTTGTTAGCTTTGACAGTGAGAAACAAGGAAATTTTAGAAAGAATAAATGGTTGAAAATGAAGAAACAATACAAGAAAAATTTAAAAATTTAGTAAAACTCAAGAACAAAACTTCTCTAAAGAAAGAGATAAAATTTGGAGGAAAGGAAGAGGAAGAGATGAAGCTATTCTCCTTAGCTCTCTCCTCTCCAACTCATTAATATAGTCATAATATTCAAATACATAAAGACAGGTGTCAAACATGCAAAGTCTCATCACATGCAAGGGAGCAAATGCAAAATCTGTACCTATCAAATTGTTTTGAAAAGACATAGCATAATCATAACACCCATAAACTTAAACTAACCATCTATCCTAACAATATATTCATTCTGTATCATTTCTTGTCTGTAAACAGTTTTTATATTAGTAAGTTAGTCTGTTCTTTCCAAATTCGAACCGACAGGGTTTGATCTTCTTTGGTAAAACAGCTAAAAGGATTCCAATTTTCAGTAAATATTGAAAAAATTGGATATACTTTCCATTTTCTGCTACATGACGGTTCATATGTATCATATAATATCTGACAACAGCTTATCAACTGATAATTAAGTTTGGAAAGACCAAGACAAGGAAAGAAATATTAAGTTGTTAGCCAACCTTTTCCTAAGTGCCATAATAGGGGTGCAACACAAAGTTGTGTGACAGTTAAATCATTGCTGGAATTCATATATTAACCTTAATTTGAACTTATAAGATGATAAAAATTGGTTAAATGGACAAAAATCTCAATTAGAGATTCTTCATTTTTCTTTTTTGTCAATAGTCACATTAGTTTCAGATTATTTTTGCGTGCTAAACTTAGACTAGAAATAACATACAAATTCTGACAAGTGAAAACAAATAGATATATTTTCTAAGACTACATATCTTACTACTATATAAAATCACGAACTCAAAAATTATAATTGGGAAATTTCATAAATACCCTTAGTATTATAATATAATAATTTATAAGTATTCTTTTTAGTCATTTAACTTTTTTTTTAGATGATTCAACTTTTTTATTAATTATGGAAAGAAATTGTAAATCCAATATTTTCAAATATTTTAAATTATGGAAAGATATTAATAATATACTATAATTGTAATTAATAATTTACTTCTAATAATTGTTTTTCGATTATAATATATTTAATTATAATATTATAATTTATAGTCATGAAACATTTTATTTTAATTATGTAAAGATTTTGTAAATACAAAATATAATTATAATAATTTACTCCCCATAATTATTTGAAATACTTTTTATTTATAATTTATATTTATTTAATTTAGAAAAATTATGGGCATTAAGGAAAAAAATAGATTAATACTTTACATGTTTAAAAAAACTGGTCTTATGCCGAGGTTATCAAGATTAAAGTTTCCTATGCCAAGGAAAAAAATTGTTGGTTTAATGTGTTTGGTAAGTTTCCCACGATTATAATTGGGTTATTTTCCAAAGCAGTGCTTCAATATTCTTTCCAAAAAAAATTAAAAAATTGGTTTAATACTTTACATCGTGTAACAAAATCTCAACAACATTGGATTTAAGAATTTGTTTTTACGAGCATCTAAATCTTGTTTCGATTTAATTAGAAATTAATTTAGAAAAAATAAGAAATACAATATTAAAAACGTGAAAAGCTCTCCAATCTTTTTGGCGTTGAATTATATATCTTTATGAGTTTTTAGCCAAAAATTGAGGAGAACTCTTTCGTGTCAAATTTTAAAAAATTTTAGCCGAAATCGTGTACTAACTAACCATCACGTTTTTTTTACTAAAAATGCGTTCCAAGGACCCGCCTCAATTTTGCATGATTTTTTACTCCGAGACTACTTAAAATATCTATATTCATCACGGTTTTTGGCTAAACACGCGTTTTGGGGTCTCGGCTCAGTTTTGCATGATTTTTGGCACTAAAACTCCTTGAAATATCTATATTCATCTAATAAATCTTAGTTACATAGCATTTAAGGATTTATTTTTACAAGCATCTCAATCATGTTTCAATTTAATTATAAATTAATTCAAAAAAAAATATGAAAAATGATATTAAAAGCGTGAAAGCCCTTCAATCTTTTTGGTGTTTAATTATATTTTTTATTAGTATTGTGGCTAAAAATTGAGGAAATATTTTTCGGGTCAATTTTTGCAAAGTTTTAGCCGAAATCGTGTAATAATCATCACGGTTTTTGGCTAAAAACGCGTTCCAGGGCCCGTTTCAGTTTTGCATGATTTTTGGCGCCAAGACTCCTTGAAATATCTGTATTCATCTAACCAAATCTCAGCCATTGTTTTAATAAGCATCTGAATCATGTTTTGAATTAATTAGAAATTAATTCGGAAAAAATAGGAAAAACGATATTGGAAGCATGAAAAGCCCTTCAATCTTTTAGGTGTTGAATTATATATTTTAATGAGTATTGTGACTAAAAATTGAGAAAAAAATATTTCGGGTCAATTTTTGCAAAATATTAGCCGAAATCGTCTACGATCACTATTTTTTTTCTTTTTTTATGTCAAAAACGCGTTCCAGGCCCCGAGTCAGTTTTGCATGATTTTTGGCGTCAAGACTCCTTGAAATATCTATATTCATCTAATCAAATCTCAACCACATTGGATTTAAGGATTTGTTTTTACAAGCATATAAATTTTGTTTCGATTTAATTAGAAATTAATTCAGAAAAATAGGAAAAACGATATTAGAGCGTAAAAAACCCTTCAATATTTTTGGCATTGAATTATATATTTTTTATGAGTATTTTTGCCAAAAATTGAGGAAGTATTTTTTGGGTCAATTTTTGCAAAATGTTAGCCAAAATCGTGTAATAATACTCACGGTTTTTGGCTAAAAACGTGTTCCAGGACCCCGGGTCAGTTTTGTATGATTTTTGGCACCAAGACTCCTTGAGATATCCATATCCATCTAATCCAATCTCAGTCATATTTCATTAATAGGGATTTGTTTTCACGAGCATATGAATCTTGTTTCAATTTAATCAGAAATTAATTCAGCAAAAATATGAAAAATAATATGAAAAGCATGAAAAATCCACCTTCCTTTTTGGCGTTAAATTATATATATTTCATGAGTATTTTAGCCAAAAATTGAGGAAAAAATTTTCTGGTCATTTTCTGCAAAATGTTAGCTGAAACCGTGTACTAATCATCACTGTTTTTGGTTAAAATCGCGTTTTGGGTACTCGACTCAGTTTTGCATGGTTTTTGCAATATAGACTCCTTGAAATATCTATATTCATGTAACCAAATCTCAGCCACATTGGATTTAAAGATTTATTTTTACGAGCATCTGAATCTTCTTTGGATTTTATTAGAAATAATTTCGGGAAAAAATGGAAGAACAATGTTAGAAGCGTGAAAAACCCTTCAATTTTTTTTTTGCGTTGAATTATATATTTTTTCTGAGTATTATGGCCAAAAATTGAGGAAAAGCTTTTTGGGTCAGTTTTTTGCAAAATTTTAGCAGAAATCGTGTATTAACCAATAATGGTTTATAACAAAAAACATGTTCCAATGCCACGACTCAATTTTGCATGATTTTTGGCGTAAACACTCCTTGAAATATCTATATTCATCGAACCAAATCTCATCCACATTGAATTTAAAGATTTGTTTTTACGAGCATCTGAATCTTGTTTCGATTTAATTAGAAATTAATTTGGAAAAAAGGGAAAACAATATTAGAAGCGTGAAAAACCCGTCAATATTTTTGGCTTTGAATTATATATTTTTTCTGACTATTGTGGAAAAAAATTAAGGGATAATTTTTCGGGTTAAGTTTTTACAAAATTTTAGCCGAAATCATGCACTAACCATCACAGGTTTTTTCGCTAAAAACGTGTTTCAGGGCCCCGACTCAGTTTTGCATGATTTTAGGGAGAAAGACTCCTGAAAATATCTATATTCATGTAACCAAATGGCAGCCACATTGGATTTAAGAATTTGTTCTTACGAGCATCTGAATTTTGTTTTGATTTAATTAAAAATTATTTCGGAAAAAAATGGAAAAACGATATTAGAAGCGTGAAAAACCATTCAATCTTTTTGGAGTTGAATTATATATTTTTTCAGAGTATTGTGGCAAAAAATTAAGAAAAAAAATTTTCGAGTCAGTTTTTAGTCGAAATCATGTATTAACCTTCACGGTTTTTGGCTAAAAACACGTTTCAGGGCCTCAACTCAGTGTTGCATGGTTTTTGGCATAAAGACTCCTTGAAATATCTACATTCATATAACAAAATTTCAGCCACATTGGATTTAAGGATTTGTTTTTACGAGCATCTGAATCTTGTTTCGATTTGATTAGAAATAAATTCGAAAAAAATTGGAAAAACGATATTAAAATCTTGAAAAACCCTTCAAGTTTTTTGGCGTTGAATTGTATATTTTTTCTGAGTATTGTGACTGAAAATTGAGGAAAAATTTATTGGCTTAGTTTTTGCAAAATTTTTGCCGAAATCGTGTACATACCATAACGGTTTTTTGTCTAAAAATGTGTTCCGAGGCCTCGGCTCACTTTTGCATTATTTTTGGCGTAAAGACTCCTTGAAATATCTATATCCATCGAATCAAATCCAGCCACATTGGATCTAAGAATTTGTTTTTACGATTATTTGAATATTGTTTCGGTTTAATTAGAAATTAATTCGGAAAGAAGTGGAAAAACGATATTAGAAACGTGAAAAACCCTTCAATCTTATTGGCGTTGAATTATATATATTTTTAGAGTATTATGGCAAAAAATTTCGTGTATTAACCATCACGATTTTTGGCCAAAAACGCGTTTCAGGGCCTCAACTCAGTGTTGCATGGTTTTTGGCATAAAGACTCCTTGAAATATCTATATTCATATAACCAAATCTCAGCCACATTGGATTTAAGGATTTGTTTTTACGAGCATCTGAATCTTGTTTCGAATTAATTAGAAATAAATTCGTAAAAAGATGGAAAAACAATATTAAAAACCTGAAAAACCCTTTAAGTTTTTTGGCCTTGAATTATACATTCTTTTTTTGCGTATTGTGGCAGAGAATTGAGGAAAAATTTTTCGAGTTAGTTTTTGCAAAATTTTAGCCGACATCGTTTACCATCACGGTTTTTGTCTAAAAACACCTTTCGAGGCCTCGGCTCCCTTTTGAATGATTTTTGGCGTAAAGACTCCCTGAAATATCTATATTCAACGAACCAAATCCCAGCCACATTAAATTTAAGGATTTGTTTTTACGAGCATCTGAATCTTATTTCGATTTAATTAAAATTTAATTCAGAAATAAATGAAAAACAATATTAAAAGCTTGAAAAGCCTGTCAATATTTTTGGCGTTGAATTATATTTTCTTTCTAAGTATTATGGCAAACAATTCAGGGAAAAAAAATTCGGGTCAGTTTTTAGCCGAAATCGTGTACCATCATGGTTTTTGGGCTAAAAACGTGTTTCGGGGTCCCGGCTATGTTTTGCATGATTTTTGGCAGAAAGACTCCTTGAAATATCTATATTCATCTAACCAAATCTCAGCCACATTGGAATTACGGATTTCTTTTTATGAGCATCTGAATCTTGTTTCGATTTAATTAGAAATTAATTCTGAAAAAAATGGAAAAATGATATTGGAAGTGTGAAAAGCCCGTCAATCTTTTCGGCGTTGAATTATAAATTTTTTCTGTGTATTGTGGCAAAAAATTGAGAAAAAAACTTTTGGGGCCAGTTTTTAGCTGAAATTGTGTACTAACAATAATAGATTTTGACTGAAAAAGCGTTCCGGAGCCACGATTCTGTTTTGCATGATTTTTGCCGCTGAGACTCCTTGAAATATCTTTATTCATCTAATCAAATCTCAGCAACATTGGATTTAAGGATTTGGTTTTACGTGCATCTGAATCTTGTTTCGATTTAATTAGAAATTAATACAGAAAAAATATGAAAAACGATATTAAAAGCCTGAAAAGTCCTCCAATCTTTTTGGCGTTGAATTATATATATTTTATGAGTATTTTTGCCAAAAATTGAGGAAAAATCTTTGGCGTAATAGTAATTAATAATATGTAATCATTTTTTTTTGGTATCCCATTCAGTATTCAGGGCTTTGCCCTGATTAATCCGGATCCGACCCGCGTCGCGCACCTGGTTATGGTGGATGAGTCTCCCAACAGGGGCAGCTGCGTACGCAAGTATGTAATCATTTTTACCATCATGGTTTTTGCCGAAAAACGTGTTCCGGGTCCTTACTCAATTTTGTATGATTTTTGGCGCCGAGACTCCTTGAAATATCTATATTATCTAATCATGTTTCAGGCATATTTGGATTTAAGGATTTATTTTTTACGAGTACTTAAACATAGTTCTAATTTAATTAGAAATTAATTCAAAAAATATGAAACAAAAATTTGATTAATTTATTCTCAATAAGTTGTAAAAATTTAGAGAAATTTAATATATTCAAAATTAACATTGACATTATATTGTACAATATATAACTTAAAATGTGTTTCAATCAAAAACTTCAACCCCAAAACAGGTGACAAATTACTAGTTACACTTAAAAAAATACTAGAAATTGGAAATAAAACATATATATTCACTATATTTTGATCAGCTTCGTTTAAATTTTGCCAGCTGGTCCTCTTTCGCTCAGCCGTTTTCAACTCTCTCTGTTCTGTTCGGTCACAGAAGGGAAATGTCATATGATATTTGAGTTGAGATTTGGCATAAACATATGAAAAATGAACATTCATCTTACTATGAAGTTTGGTTGGAGATTGCAGAGGAATGCTAGTTTGAAGTTTAGAGTCTAGATCGACCCATATCGTAATAATTACTTGTTTTACATTTCTTACAATATATTGGAACAAAGGGAAAACAAGAAATAGAGTTTGCCATTTGATCTAATATACAACACGATTTCCCTGTTCCTTCATATGGGCAGTAGGCAGATAAAAGGAAGAGCAAAAATCACAAAACATTTTTGGGTAATTCTTCAACGTAACCCATTTTTTCTAAAAAAAAAGAGAAGAAGCTGGGTCTTTAAACTTTCCTCGTCGAGGTAGCCTGGTGAGTTGGCACTTGGCACAGGGTGTTGGCTGTAGTTCTTCAAAAGGCCTTTTAAGTACTCCAAAGGATTGGCTCATGGCTGCATCTCCAAAAGACCAAGTCCGTCAACTCTCCCTTCAAGCATCGGAGAAAAGGAGAAGTTGGCCCGAATGTCAACACCTACAGACAAATTGATATTCTGGTAATTCACTAATCTGATATTTTTGTAACAATACGCTGCTAATTTTAGCCTGATCATGAAATAGCCAAGTTAGACCCTCAGGCCTCACCAGACTAAATTTCATGATTACCATCGATGCTGAAAACATGGGGCGAGTTTTGATGAATTTGAAGTGGAGATTTTATAGCAAAAGAATTGGCAGAGACTGAAGAATTCATAATTGATAAGCATGTATATTAGATTTGCCTGTTCTTCCCAAAACCAAAGTGGAGCTTAGCCAAAATTAATTTGACTACTACTTTTCATTCTCTCTATCGAAAAGTATGTTTAATTTGACTAAGTAATAATTACTTATTGTACATTTCTTATATTGAAACAGAAAAATACAATACAAATTCCCCTGTTTTGACAGTAGACAGAAATGATTTTGATTTCTTCTAAGAAAATGAAATTACAAAATATTTTGGGTAATTCTTCTAAGTAGCCCCATATTTCTAAAAGAAAAAAATTGGGGTAATTCTTTTATTTCAGTTTCCTTCCAGCAATTTTCAAGGTTCCGAAACATCATGGCCTATAACTTGAGGGACAGGAAGTCATTGAATGTGACCAGGGGCAGTTATGTGGAATCTGATTTTGATGAGGATGAGATTGAGTTTGAGAGGCCTCCAGCAGCAAGGAGGCCAAACCAGAACAATGATGCTGGGACATCCTCATCATCAGTCAGAAAGCAGCCTGCCAAGCGTTCCATAGAGGAAACGGAAAATAAGAAACATAGAGGGAAAAAGAAAATGGTGTATCAAAAGCATATCTCCAAGAGGCCTTTTAAGCACAAAGCAAAGGATTGCCTCACGGCTGCTTCTCCAAACACCAAGTCCATACTCTCTCCCTTCAAGCATTGAAGAAAAACTATGGCTGCCCGAACCCCAATGACAACACTGACAGTCACTGAGGTCAAAGGCAGCCAAGAGGACCAACTTGGTCGGCTGATTTTCTGGTAAGTCACTGATCTGATTTTGTTTGTAACATTGCTGTTAAATTTTGACTGATGAAATAGCCAAGTTAGGCCCTCAGGCTTCACTAGACTAAACTTCATGATGAGCATTGCTGAAATTATGAGAGAGTTTTGATGAATTTGAAGGGGGAGAATTATAGCCAAAGAATTGGCAGAGATTGAATGATTCATAATTGGCAACCATGTATATTATTGTTAGCTTTGACAGTGAGAAACAAGGAAATTTCAGAAAGAATAAAGGGTTGAAAATGAAGAAACAACACAAGAGAAATTTAGTAAAACTCAAGAACTAAACTTCTCTAAGGAAAGAGATAAAATCTGGAGGAAAGGAAGAGGAAGAGATGAAGCTATATATTCTCCTTAGCTCTCTCCTCTCTAATTCATTAATATAGTCATAATATTCAAATACATAAAGACGGGTGTCAAACATGCAAAGCCTCATCACATGCAAGGCAACAAATGTAAAATCTGTATCTATCAAATTGTTTTGAGAAGACATAGCATAATTATAACACCCATAAACTTAAACGGACAAGGAACCTTCTAATATAACAATATATTCATTTTGTATCATTTCTTGTCTATAAACAATTTTTACATTAGTAAGTTAGCCTGTTCTTCCCAAAATGGAACTGACCGGGTTTTATCTTCTTTGGTAAAACAACTAACAGGATTCTAATTTTCAGTTAGTATTGAAAAAATTGGATATTCTTTCCATTTTCTGCTATATGACATTTCATATATATCATATGGTAGTCAATGAGCTGATAATTAAGTTTGGAAAGACCAAGACATGGAAAGAAACATTAAGTTGTTTGCCAATCTTTTCCTAAGTGCCAGAATAGGATGCAGCACAAAGTTGTGACAGTGAAATCATTGCTGACCAGAAAATCCTAACCAGAAAGAACTGGTTGGTACTCATGATCACTCTTTACTTAGTTTTTCTCTTCCTATTTTTACTTGTTGAGCTTAGTTTTTCTCATGTTCATATAACTTTGATATCTGTAATTATAATGTCACACATTTTCCGGTTCTCAGGTGTTGGAGGTTATTCATGGTCAAACTTTGGAATCACGGTCTTCTTGATGCTTGCGCGATGAACAACTGTAACATGACACTTGAAAGATGCCAAAATGAGGGATCAGAAGCAAAGGAAAACTGAAATTAAAATGATTATACACAAACTGAAATTAACATTAGGGTTTATTAGTTTAATATACCCCATCCCATTCATTGCCTTTTAATGTCCTTTTTATCACAAATTTGACCAGAATTGGTGCTTAAATATTCTTTCTCGAGTTAACCAAAGTGCTTCATTGTCATTGTTTAACCGAAACATTCATGCAATACTGCTACTGGCCTTAGATTCGCCCTTTTTTCTTTTTGGGATAAAAAAGTTTTAACTATTTTTGCTCTGATTTCAGTCAATATTATTAATATTTATGCTAATTATCATTCTTCTAGTAGCCATTTTCTTTCTCTGGCTAAGTTTCAAGTGTTCCTTGAATTCGATCATCTCCATGTTTCAAAATTATGGATTTATTAAATTCAAAAATAAAACCAATATTGAAGCATTGATGAGCTAACTGATTTCATTTGAACTAAAATTTTTGCAGTACCAAACCCAACTGACTAAAAGAAAAACTATACAAGATTTAAATTGTTTCACCATTCTGATTTCTGACCACAGAGAAAGAAAAAAAAAATAGAAAGAACTACAGGGGGCTACAATACAACTGATACAAACAACAACACTTCTGTGTTTTAACACAGCATTCAAGTTCATGGGATCTCAATAGGTGCCTGAACGGAATGACCCAAGTTGAGATGAGGAATCCTGGCCAAGTTCTTCTGCAGTCTCACCACTGAAGTACAGTGTTGTAGCGGGTGAGCTCCTGCTTTGACTGCTCATCGCCAACATGTGAGAAGCCAAACTTCTTGATCCACATTCCACATCCCTGCAAGCTTCTCCACTTGCAGACGGTGAAGAACCTGAACGAGATCAACTATATTATACATACATATCATCAACAACATTACCAAATGTTTCAAACATTTTCAGTTTAATTAAGCCAAATTTCTCTATTTGCTTACAGTTTAAATGTGGTTGACCAAGTTGTGAGCCATCCTTTGACCCCTGTACTCTTCCGAGGTTGCAATATATGGCATCTCGGCCAAGTTCTTGTCATGCACCCTGGAAAACCATGAAATGAAGTTAAAAATGGAAATTTAATTGGCAATTGCCATGTTAAAAGGGCACATAAACATTACCTCACTGTTGCTGCACAGACAATTATTCCTGATAAAAACTTGGCGGGGATGCCATACATAGCAACCTCCGAAGAGTATAGGGGTCAAAGGATGGCTCACAGGCTGGTGAACCACATTGAATCTGGAACTGCACACAATATTCTGGTAAATCACTGATCTGATATTATTGTAACAGAACGCTGCTAATTTTAGATTGATGAAGAAATAGCCAAGTTAGGCCCTCAGGCCTCACCAAACTAAACATCATGATTAGGATTAATGCTGAAAAAGACATGGGCGAATTTTGATGAATTTGGAGCGGAGATTTATAGCCAAAGAATTGGCAGAGATTGAATGATTCATAATTGGCAAGCATGTATATTATTGTTAGCTTTGACAGAGAGAAACAAGCAAATTTCAGAAAAAATAAAGGGTTGAAAATGAAGAAACAACACAAGAGAAATTTAGTAAAACTTAAGAACTAAACTTCTCTAAAGAAAGAGATAAAATCTGGAGGAAAGGAAGAGGAGGAGATGAAGCTATTCTCCTTAGCTCTCTCTAATTCATTAATATAGTCATAATATTCAAACACATAAAGACAGGTGTCAAACATGCAAAGTCTCATCACATGCAAGGCAGCAAATATAAAATCTGTACCTATCAAATTGTTTTGAAAAGACATAGCATAATCATAACACCCATAAACTTAAACTGACAAGCAACCATTTAATCTAACAATATATTCATTTTGTATCATTTCTCGTCTGTAAACACTTTTTACACTAGTAAGTTAGCCTATTCTTCCCAAAACGGAACCGACAGGGTTTGATTTTCTTTCATAAAACAACTAACAATATTCTAATTTTCAGTCAGTATTGAAAAAATTGGATATTCTTTCCATTTTCTGCTATATGACAGTTCATATATATCATATGGTATCTGACAATAGCCAATCAGCTGATAATTAAGTTTGGAAAGACCAATACAAGGAAAGAAACATTAATATATAGTCATAATATTCAAATACATAAAGACAGGTGTCAAATATGCAAAGCCTCATCACATGCAAGGTAGCAAAAGTAAAATCTGCACCTATCAAATTGTTTTGAAAAGACATATATAGCATAATCATAACATCCATTAAATTAAACTAACAAGCAACCAAATGTATTCATTTTGTATCATTTCTTGTCTGTAACAGTTTTTATATTAGTAAGTTAGTATGTTCTTCCCAAAAATGGAACCGACATGGTTGATCTTCTTTGGTAGAACAACTAAAAGGATTCTAATTTTCAGTAAATATTGAAAAAATTGGATAATCTTTCCATTTTCTGCTATATGACAGTTCATATATATCATATGGTATCTGTCCAATCAGCTGATAATTAAGTTTGGTAAGATCAAGACAAGGAAAGAAACATTAATTCAAATACATAAAGACAGGTGTCAAACATGCAAAGCCTCATCACATGCAAGGTAGGGATGCAAGTGGGTAGTAGATAATAAGGTACCCGGCACTACCCGACCCGATTAAGTAGGGTTCGGGTATTGTATTATGGGGTTAGGGTGTATCAAAAAAAATTATGGGATTAGGATATTATACGGGTAGTAATTTTAGTACCTGTGACAGGTTCGGGTAATGACCTTAGGGTACCCACTACCCGAACCCAGTTACTTATTAATTATTTTAATATTAATGTTTTATTTATATATTATATTTTTACTTAAAAATTACTCCTAATTAACCTAATTAAAATTTATTTATTATTAAAAATAATAATTTTTAACTTTGTTTTACAATTATACAAGTTAATTTTAATTCATTCATTTAATTTTAATTAATTTATTATTATTTAATTATAAAGCAAAAAAATATTCGGGGTTTTTTTATCGTGTTAGGGTAGTTAACGGGTAGTTGATATTTTATACGGATAGGGTACGGGTAGTGATTTTAAAAAATAATTTGGATAGTTATAGGGTTCGGGTACCCTAAAAAATAATATAATTAGGGTACGGGTACCTCAAAATTCGCAGATACCTACCCGATTGCATCTCTAATGCAAGATAGCAGAAGTAAAATTTGCACCTATCAAATTGTTTTGAAAAGACATGGCATAATCATAACATCCATAAACTTAAACTAACAAGCAACCATCTAATCTAACAATATATTCATTTTGTATCATTTCTTGTCTGTAAACAGTTTTTACATTAGTAAGTTAGCATGTTCTTCCCAAAATGGAACCAACAGGGTTTGATCTTCTTTGGTAGAACAACTAAAATGATTCTAATTTTCAGTAAATATTGAAAAAATTGGATATTTTTTCCATTTTCTGCTATATGACGGTTCATATAGGGGTATATATAATATAATATCTGATAACAACTTATCAGCTGATAATTAAGTTTGGAAAGACCAAGACAAGGAAAGAAACATTAAGTTGTTAGCCAACCTTAGCCTAAGTGCCAGAATAGGGGTGCAACACAAAGTTGTGTGACAGTTAAATCATTGCTGGAATTCATATATCTAACCTACTATTAATTTTATGTACGAAAAATCTTCCCTGCTCAACGCTTGGCGGCCTCAGAGAATTTCTACCATTTTAGAAATTCCAAATATTGGATAAAAAATTAGAGATTTGAACTTATAAGATGATAAAAATTGGTTAAATGGACAAAAATCTCAATTAGAGATTCTTCTTCATTTTTCTTTTTTCTCAATAGTCACATTAGTTTCAGACTATTTTTGCGTGCTAAACTTAGACTAGAAATAACATACAAATACTGACAAGTGAAAACAAATAGATATATTTTCTAAGACTACATATCTTACTACTATATAAAATCACGAACTCAAAAATTCTAATTGGGAAATTTCATAAATACCCTTAGTATTATAATATAATAATTTATAAGTATTCTTTTTAGTCATTTAACTTTTTTTTTTTTGAGATGATTCAACTTTTTTATTAATTATGGAAAGATATTGTAAATCCAATATTTTCAAATATTCTAAATTATGGAAAGACATTAATAATATACTATAATTGTAATTAATAATTTACTTCTAATAATTATTTTTCGATTATAATATATTTAAGTATAATATTATAATTTATAGTCATGAAACATTTTATTTTAATTATATAAAGATTTTGTAAATACAAAATATAATTATAATAATTTACTCCCCATAATTATTTGAAATAATTTATATTTATAATTTATATTTATTTAATTTAGAAAAATTATGGGCATTAAGGCAAAAAAATAGATTAATACTTTACATGTTTAAAAAAACTGGTCTTATGTCGAAGTTATCAAGATTAAAGTTTCCTATGCCAAGGAAAAAAATTGTTGGTTTACTGTGTTTGGTAAGTTTCCCACGATTATAATTTGGTGATTTTCCAAAGCAGTGCTTCAATATTCTTTCCAAAAAAATAAAAAAATTGGTTTAATACTTTACATCATCTAACAAAATCTCAACAACATAGATTTAAGAATTTGTTTTTAAGAGCATCTGAATCTTGTTTCGATTTAATTAGAAATTAATTTAGAAAAAATAAGAAATACGATATTAAAAACGTGAAAAGCCCTCCAATCTTTTTGGCGTTGAATTATATATCTTTATGAGTATTTTAGCCAAAAATTGAGGAGAACTCTTTCGTGTCAAATTTTAAAAAATTTTAGCCGAAATCGTGTACTAACTAACCATCACGGTTTTTCACTAAAAATGCGTTCCGAGGACCCGCCTTAATTTTGCATGATTTTTTTTACTCCGAGACTACTTAAATTATCTATATTCATCACGATTTTTGGATAAACACGCGTTTTGGGGTCTCGGCTCAGTTTTGCATGATTTTTGGTGCTGAGACTCCTTGAATATCTATATTCATCTAATAAAATCTTAGTTACATAGCATTTAAGGATTTATTTTTACAAGCATCTGATTCTTGTTTCAATTTAATTAGAAATTAATTCAGAAAAAAATATGAAAAATGATATTAAAAGCGTGAAAGCCCTTCAATCTTTTTGGTGTTTAATTATATTTTTTTATGAGTATTGTGGCTAAAAATTGAGGAAATATCTTTCGGATCAATTTTTGCAAAGTTTTAGCCGAAATCATGTAATAATCATCACGGTTTTTGGCTAAAAACGCGTTCCAGGGCCCGGTTCAGTTTTGCATGATTTTTGGCGCCAAGACTCCTTGAAATATCTGTATTCATTTAATCAAATCTCAGGCATTGTTTTAACAAGCATCTGAATAATGTTTTGAATTAATTAGAAATTAATTCGGAAAAAAATAGGAAAAACGATATCGGAAGCGTGAAAAGCCCTTCAATATTTTTGGTATTGAATTATATATTTTTAATGAGTTTTGTGACTAAAAATTGAGAAAAAAATATTTCGGGTCAATTTTTGCAAAATATTAGCCGAAATCATGTACGATCACGATTTTTTTTTCTTTTTGTCAAAAACGCGTTCCAGGCCCCGAGTAAGTTTTGCATGATTTTTGGCACCAAGACTCCTTGAAATATCTATATTCATCTAATCAAATCTCAGCCGCATTGGATTTAAGTATTTGTTTTTACGAACATCTAAATCTTGTTTCGTTTTAATCAGAAATTAATTCGAAAAAATAGGAAAAACGATATTAGAGCGTAAAAAACCCTTCAATATTTTTGGCATTGAATTATATATTTTTTATGAGTATTTTTGCCAAAAATTGAGGAAGTATTTTTTAGGTCAATTTTTGCAAAATGTTAGCCAAAATCGTGTAATAATACTCACGGTTTTGCCTAAAAACGTGTTTCAGGAACCCAGGTCAGTTTTCTATGATTTTTGGCACCAAGACTCCTTGAGATATCCATATCCATCTAATCCAATCTCAGTCACATTGCATTAATAGGGATTTGTTTTGACGAGCATCTGAATCTTGTTTCAATTTAATTAGAAATTAATTCAGAAAAAATATAAAAAATAATATAAAAAGCGTGAAAAATCCACCAACCTTTTTGGCATTAAATTATATATATTTCATGAGTATTTTAGCCAAAAATTGAGGAAAATTTTTTTTGGTCATTTTCTGTAAAATGTTAGCCGAAATCGTGTACTAATCATCACTGTTTTGCCCACTTCTCTTTTTGGTAATGTTCTATCTGTAATTAAAATGTCACATATTTTCCGGCTCTCAGGTGTTGGAGGTTATTCATGGTCAAACTTTGGAATCACGGTCTTCTTGATGCTTACGCGATGAACAACTGTAACCTTATACTTGAAAGATGCCAAAATGAGGGATCAGAAGCAAAGGAAAACTGAATTTAAAATGATTATTATACACAAACTTTAACATTTTAGGGTTTACTAGTTTAATGTACCCCATCCCATTCATTGCCTTACCATGTCCTTTTTATCACAAATTTGGCCAGAATTGGTGCTTAAATATTCTTTCTCGAGTTAACCAAAGTGCTTCATTGTCATTGTTTAACCGAAACATTCATTCAATACTGCTACTGGCCTTAGATTCGCCCTTTTTTCTTTTTGGGATTAAGAAGTTTTAACTATTGTTGCTCTGATTTCAGTCAATATTATTAATATTTATGCTAATTATCATTCTTGTAGTAGCCATTTTCTTTCTCTGGCTAAGTTTCAAGTGTTCCTTGAATTCGATCATCTCCATGTTTCAAAATTATGGAGTTTATTAAATTCAAAAATAAAACCAATATTGAAGCATTGATGAGCTAACTGATTTCATTTGAACTAAAATTTTTGCAGTACCAAACCCAACAGACTAAAAGAAAAACTATACAAGATTTAAATTGTTTCACCATTCTGATTTCTCACCCCAGAGAAAGAAAAAAACCAGAAAGAACTACAGGGGGCTACAATACAACTGATACAAAAAACAACATTTCTGTGTTTTAACACAGCACTGAGGTATAGAACGTTACAGTGTTGTAGCGGGTGAGCTCCTGCTTTGACTGCTCATCGCCAACATGTGAGAAGCCAAACTTCTTGATCCACATCCTTGCAAGTTCCTCCACCGCAGGAATCACCAGCTTCTCCATTGCAGACAGCGAAGGACCTGAACAAGATTAACCATATATACATACATATCATCAACAACATTACCAAATGTTTCATACATTTTCAGTTTAAGCCCCAAATTTCTCTATTTGCTTACAGATTCGATGTGGTTCACCAAGTTGTGAGCCATCCTTTGACCCCTATACTCTTCCGAAGTTGCAATGTATGGCATCTCGGCCAAGTTCTTGTCATGCACCCTGGAAAACTATGAAATGAAGTTCAATGGGATATTAATTAGCAATTGGCATGTTAAAAGGGCACATAAACATTACCTCACTGTTGCTGCACAGACAACTTCGCCATTCTTTTCCAGCACAGCAATATAGAACCCACTGTAGTTAATTCTCGTCAGGTTTGACCTGAAAATAACATAACATAACAACTCAATCCCATGTTGTCAAAATGTCTGATTACAGATATGTTACGTGACTGGAGGCTGCCTCAATACAGGGTCAGGGCATGCCACAAGCCTGAAGTCTCAGAGGGTTTACAATGGTACTTACAGATTATCCACCAACCAGGACCATTGGTAAGATTCGAAGCCCGAATTAACCTTTCTAGCAGAGGTCTGAAGTCT
>AWUE01009759.1:0-14546 GCA_001974825.2 Corchorus olitorius | reverse complement strand
GGGGGGGGTTGGTAATGAGTGTTGGAAAACCAAATTATGCTGATCTTAATTCAAATGTTTCTGACAGGTGAGGGAGGTGAGCAACCATCTCGTATGGAACCTCTAGCTGATGGTTCAAGGAATCCAAAAAGAAGTGCCATCAAGCAGGTTGCAAGTGGGAGATTTGGAGTTTCAAGTTATTACCTTACAAACGCCGATGAACTACAAATAAAGATGGCTCAGGTACAAATATATCAATCGATATCTTTTATTAATTATTTTTATGGTAATTCTTTTTCCTGCTTTGCTTCTGCCATTGCTTGTCTATTTATATTTTTCGCCTGTATTCCATTTGGAATAGAGGTTCCTCTTGTTTATGGATTTATGTTCATGGCAGATGTTGCTGTGTCTGCAAAGCACCTCTGAGTGACTTTGCATCTTTAACTGATACCTACATTTGACATTTGGTGAGGTTAAAATATGAACTGAAGTATATTACTCTATGTAGATAGATTATTTTTTAACTATAACTTTTTGTTCCACAGGGTGCCAAGCCTGGTGAAGGGGGTGAACTTCCAGGTCATAAGGTAATAGGAGATATTGCAGTAACCAGAAACTCCACAGCCGGTGTTGGACTTATCAGTCCACCTCCCCATCATGATATCTATTCAATTGAAGACCTTGCACAACTAATTCATGATCTTAAGGTAGGAGAATCTGTGGCTCGTTACTTTTTTTCTAAATGCATTATGAGCATAGCTCTTGCATTTATTTTCCTCTCCTCTCCTTCTCAGAGTTGGTTTACGGTTCTTGCTTCTTTAATGCAATACGTTGTGATTTTAGTCTCATGACTTCTGTTCTTTTGTTTTTTTGAAGAATTCCAACCCATCTGCTCGAATCAGTGTGAAGTTAGTATCTGAAGCCGGAGTGGGAGTAATTGCTAGTGGGGTTGTAAAGGGGCATGCTGACCATGTTCTGATATCAGGTCATGATGGTGGTACTGGGGCCTCACGATGGACTGGCATAAAAAATGCTGGGCTCCCATGGGAACTTGGTTTGGCTGAAACCCATCAAACTCTGGTTGCCAATGATCTTCGTGGCCGCACAGTTCTCCAGACTGATGGCCAACTTAAAACTGGAAGGGATGTGGCCATTGCTGCACTTCTTGGCGCTGAAGAGTTTGGCTTCAGCACTGCTCCTCTCATAACCCTGGGTTGCATCATGATGCGAAAATGTCACAAGAATACTTGCCCTGTTGGCATTGCTACTCAAGACCCTGTGCTTCGAGAAAAATTTGCTGGAGAACCAGAACATGTCATCAACTTTTTCTTTATGCTTGCTGAGGAGGTGAGGGAGATAATGTCTCAGCTTGGTTTCCGAACACTTAATGAAATGGTTGGCCGTTCAGATATGCTTGAAGTTGATAAGGAAGTCCTCCGTAGCAACGAGAAGCTTGAAAATATTGATCTCTCCCTGTTACTCAGACCAGCTGCTGATATTCGGCCTGAAGCTGCTCAATTTTGTATTCAAAAACAGGATCATGGGTTGGATATGGCTTTGGACCAAAAACTTATTGCACTATCCAAGGCTGCTCTTGAGAAAGGTCTTCCTGTATACATTGAGACGCCCATATGCAATGTGAACCGTGCAGTTGGAACAATGCTTAGCCATGAAGTGACTAAGCGCTACCACCTGGCCGGGCTTCCATCTGGAACCATCCATATTAAACTCTCAGGAAGTGCCGGGCAGAGCCTGGGAGCTTTCCTGTGCCCTGGCATCATGATGGAACTTGAAGGCGATTGCAATGACTATGTTGGAAAAGGATTATCTGGTGGCAAAGTTGTAGTTTATCCTCCAAAAGGAAGTAGATTTGATCCTAAAGAAAACATCATAATTGGTAATGTGGCTCTCTATGGATCTACATCTGGGGAAGCATATTTCAATGGAATGGCAGCAGAAAGATTTTGTGTTCGTAATTCAGGTGCAAAAGCAGTTGTAGAAGGTGTTGGGGACCATGGCTGCGAGTACATGACAGGTGGAACTGTTGTTGTGCTTGGAAAAACTGGCAGGAACTTTGCTGCCGGTATGAGTGGTGGTATAGCTTATGTCCTTGATGTAGATGGGAAATTTCATTCCCGATGCAATCCTGAGCTGGTAGACCTTGATAAGGTTGAAGAAGAAGAAGATATTATGAATCTCAAAATGATGATTCAGCAACATCAGCGTCATACAAACAGCCAGTTAGCCAGAGAAGTACTTGCTGACTTTGACAATCTACTGCCAAAATTCATAAAAGTCTTCCCAAGGGATTACAAGAGTATTCTAGCAAAGATGAAAGAAGAGAAAGCATCTAAGGAGTCATTGGAACGGGCTGCAAAAGAAGCTGAGGTTGAGGAGCAAGATGAGGTAGAGTTGAAGGAGAAAGATGCTTTTGAAGAGCTCAAGAAGTTAGCAGCTGCATCTATGAATCAGAAATCAAGTGAGGTATGTAGTATTTGATTATTTGGCATGTTAATTTCAAGGGTCCTTGCTTCTGTCTAACAGTTAAACTTTTCTTTGCCCCCTCTCATAAGTGAACCTTCTCCCACTTTTCTGTTGGATTTCTGGTCTTCAATTTGAACTTACATAACATTTCTCTCTGGTGTTATCACCGGTTGCTATATTCATCATATTGCCTATTTGCGTCATGTAAGTATTTGTTTAAAATCTAATTTAACTTCTGGACTTTACAGAAAGTGGAGGCTGAACAAGTCAAGAGGCCTTCTCGTGTCTCTGATGCTGTGAAACATCGTGGTTTTGTAGCTTATGAGCGTGAAGGCGTTCAATATAGGGATCCTAATGTTCGTATGAATGACTGGAAGGAAGTCATGGAGGAAACAAAACCTGGTCCTCTATTAAAGACACAGTCTGCTCGATGCATGGACTGTGGTACTCCTTTCTGCCATCAGGTATTAACTTTTGTTTTTATTTATTTTTTGTCATCTTGGAAGTGAATAACACAACTTAAACCTGGGATGTCTCATCTCATTTTATATTCACATTAATTCAGGAGAACTCTGGATGCCCTCTTGGAAACAAAATACCCGAATTCAATGAGCTAGTGTACCAGAATAGGTGGCGTGAAGCACTAGATCGTCTTCTAGAGACAAATAACTTTCCAGAGTTCACTGGCCGAGTGTGCCCTGCGCCATGTGAAGGGTCTTGTGTTCTGGGTATTATTGAGAATCCTGTCTCCATAAAAAGCATTGAATGTGCTATTATAGACAAGGCATTTGAGGAGGGGTGGATGGTGCCACGGCCGCCTCTCAAGAGAACAGGGTATGGCTTGTTATCCCCTTTGTATGTCTTAAATAGAAACTACATTATTTCCAAAGTTATTAATTTTAAACCAGTTAACTTAGTCTCCTATTTAAAACTTGGTTCCTTGTTCAAGTTCTGATTTCTCGTGGGATAGCTCACTTGAGATGCCTCTGCCTCTTTTAAACAAGATTGATTTGTTGCCAAAAAACCAAGGTTGATTTATCTTAGAAGCTTAGCATCCATGAATGAATATTATTTAATGATGATATATATTTATGACCACAGCAAAAGCATTGCTATTGTTGGAAGTGGACCATCTGGTCTGGCTGCTGCTGATCAGCTTAATAGATTGGGTCACTCAGTGACTGTGTATGAGCGTGCTGATAGAATTGGAGGGCTTATGATGTATGGAGTCCCTAACATGAAGACTGACAAGATTGATGTAGTTCAGCGGCGGGTTAACCTTATGGCTGCGGAAGGAGTCAAGTTTGTGGTCAATGCTAATGTTGGAAATGACCCTTCCTACTCCCTCGACCGGCTACGTGAAGAAAATGATGCCATTATTTTGGCAGTTGGTGCCACAAAACCCAGGTAAATCTTTAGAGGGAGGAAAACTGTTTTTGAGAATTTTTTTGCTAATAATTTTTGTTCTTTATTTGGATCTGTACTCTTAACAATTAGATGATTGTGGCTTACCTAGAAAGGATTATATTGATAATACTTGCAGGTATACATCATATCGATACGATGTTTAAATAACTTTGTGAGTTTATCTATTTGATGCAGAGACCTTCCTGTTCCCGGACGGGATTTATCTGGTGTTCACTTTGCAATGGAATTCCTTCATGCAAACACTAAAAGCTTGCTTGATAGTGGTTTGCAAGATGGTAATTATATATCTGCAAAGGGCAAGAAAGTAGTGGTCATTGGTGGTGGTGACACTGGTACAGATTGTATAGGGACCTCCATCCGCCATGGATGTAGTAGCGTTGTAAATCTTGAGTTGCTTCCTCAGCCGCCACAAAAAAGAGCTCCTGGGAATCCTTGGCCACAGGTTGGACAGCTAAATCCTCTATTTCCTGAGTTTTCTGATTTATGAAAGAAAATAATATATACTTAATATATAAGCTCTTATTGGACTATTAATCATTATAATAAAAGTTGCTATTGTCAATTGGTAATCCTTTTCCTTTTTGGACGACAAAATTCATTAAGACAATTTTTTGGTATCTGCTTACTGCATTGGGACTTAGTATTACCAGTTCCAAGTAACTTAAACTTACAAGGTATTAAATTGGAATCTTTAAATGAAAGAGTTTAATTGGATTCTTTAATGGTATAGACATCTTACGTTCCACCTTTTTTTTGGAATTGTAGTGGCCTCGCATCTTCCGTGTAGACTATGGACATCAAGAGGCTGCTGCTAAATTTGGAAAAGACCCAAGGTCTTATGAGGTTTTGACTAAGAGATTCGTGGGAGATGAGACTGGAACTGTGAAAGGACTTGAGGTGGTACGGGTGCATTGGGAAAAGGATGCCAGTGGGAAGTTTCAGTTCAAGGAAGTTGAGGGCTCTGAGGAAATAATTGAGGCTGATCTAGTCCTGCTAGCTATGGGATTCCTCGGGCCTGAGGCGGTAAGTATTGGGATTACTTCCTTTTTAAAACATTGTGATATCTCTTTATAAAACATTTTGTGGCAATTTTAGGTTTAAAAGTTCTCTGTAATGATATCTGAATGATACTTAATGCCAATTTTATTGAATATACATTTATATGAAGGAATTTGCATGGTTTGATCATTGATGACCCATTTCGTGCTCTTTGATTTTAACAGACTGTGGCTGAGAAGTTGGGTGTGGAGCAAGACAACCGATCAAACTTCAAGGCAGAGTATGGCCGCTTTGCGACCAATGTGGACGGGGTCTTTGCAGCTGGAGACTGTCGACGTGGCCAGTCATTAGTTGTGTGGGCAATCTCGGAGGGAAGGCAAGCTGCTGCACAAGTAGACAAATACCTAACCAAGGAGGATGGAGATGCAAGTGGTGAAGGCGATAGCCAAGAAGATCTTGTAAAGAGACATCAAGACTTATCCCAGAGACAGCAAACAGTCATGACATAGGTGATTCATTTGTGACAATGTGCTGAAGAGGAAGATCAATCTTATACAGAAACACAGAGTATAAAAAGGAAATTGTCACATGAATGATCTTTACAGGAATCAAAACATCATGTGGATAAACCACAAGGGGATGCTTAGTCTGCAGCGAAGGATCTAGGAAGGTTAAGTAGGGTTAAAGGACTTGCCGAAGTTGAGTGAAATCAATAAACGGCTTTCCATGGGACTGGTAAAGTTTTGGGATATTTTTATATCTTTAATATGTATCATCTTGTTTATAGGTTTTCACCTTAGCTTGTTTGAAAGTTAGCTTAGCTCTCATGGTTGTCATAAAGGAATAATGTACAGTTTTGGTTTTCTTATTGGTGATGAAGAAATGTGGGATTTTTTTTTCTTCTCAATAGTTTATGAGATTGGGTTTCTTTTTCCTGGTTATTTCCATTTGAAAGAAACGAAAGATTTCATGAATCTTTTGTACCTTGATAGGGAGCGTTGCTTCATCTTTGATGAAAACGGGTGAAGGTGGAAATATCAAACAGAAACTCGTCATATGATGAGACTGAAAATTGGTTGTACATGCATATATATTATTTGATTGAGAAAGTATTCTCGTTTTTCTTACATAACTGTTCTTAAAGATCAAAGGAGGTCTTTTCTTGCTCAGACTTGTTTCACATTTGTAACATTCTGGAAATGAAAGGAAACTAGTAGACCAGAATCCAGATTGACTTGCTGATTTGATGAAGCTTTGTCAACTTCAAGGTTAGAAGCAGCCTCCTAACTGCAAAGGCGAAAACAAAAGAAAATTAGCTCCAAACAAATGAAGAAGGCATCTTGATTCCTATAAAAATAATTTGAAGCCTACCCTTTTTCACAGAGGAAAAGATAGCTAAATGAACAATGAACCCAAAACTGAACAGATTAGACTGTAGAGTTTAAAGACTCACCAATATAGCCTCAATTTCCTTGTCAGAGACCGGTGTACGTTTGGGTAGAAGAGAAGCTTTTCCTCCAACAGCAGTGTTGATGGGTGGTGCAGGAACATCCGACTTGGTCCTCGAAATCAACCGATCTACTATGTTCCCATCTTTGGATGTTGCTTGCGTTCCAGACCCTAGACAACAGAAACAAACTTCAAATGCTTTGCAAATCAAGGCCGAGGCAAACGCAACATAACATGAGCTGTAGAATTGTTATTTGTAGTTCATATAAGGCCTTTATTCAGGTAAATGATAAGTATATCATTCCTAGGTTCAAATGAAAATTTCCTGTAATTGTGACAAACCCCATCCTTCCCCTCAATAGACACAAAGCTATCAAACTAAAAAGCCTATAAAAGAAATTGAAATTTCTGAGCTTGTAATCTTCTTCATCTACTTCCCTTATTTCATGTGGCAGTTTTTCTTCTTCTTGATTGTGTTTTTGACATGGTATCTGAAATGTGAGACATTACACCAGGAACCACTCTTGGAAAACTGTAGTTGCCCATGAAACTAGGACTCCCAACTCTCAAGACGGCACAAGCCTCGTTTACCAACACATCGGTTTTAGAGTTGAAAGATAAGTGGTTTTCACAGCCTGATTCGCCAGATTCCTCTGCTCTCAGGATATGATTCAGGATTTTCTTCAAACATGCATTAAAACTATAGCCTAATTTCCTTGGTTTAGCTACTTTCCCTATCATTTCACACCAAATCCCCTCATCCATGTAAATTTCATTAGGAGACTATCAGCAGATACTCTAACAGGAGATGAGAAATATTAAAACATCCAAAACCCAAGAAACAAGAATGGAAATTCCACATAATTTAGCAGAGTATATACTTAATCCAGCATCTTATATAATAAATCACAGTGGATTCAGGACAAGAATTCAACTAAAGGTGATTAAATCAATTGAATTCTCAACAATCTGTTCAATTACCAGACACTCAAGGAACCAAGTTGCTGATTTTGGAAAACAGCATAAAAGAGAAACACCATTTGAACAAGACATGACAGCTAAAGGAGACGATGAAACCCAAAAAGTTTTGGATCAAAATAGTAAAATTATAAAAGAAAAAAAAAGGGGGGGAAAGAGGAAAGTGACCTGAAGCAGAGGGTTTAGGGTGCCTTTGAGGGAATTTAATGCGTGGAATTCTCTTCAGTGCCTGCTCTGCTCCCATCTTCCACTGTTCCACAGCCTCTGCTCTTACTTTACCTTTCTCCCTACTCCCTACTCTGCTGCCTGCTTTTTGTCCAAACCTTTGAATGTTGGAATTGGAACTCTCCAATTTATACCTAGCCAGCCCCCTAAATCTAATGGCTAACCGCTAATGTCACCAACCCAACCTTTTTCCTTCAGTAATTAAAAGAAATCAACTTTTACTGTTCTTTTTATAGCTTATAATTACGCTCAACATTTTGGCATTTACCACGTCTCTTCATTTTTGTTCCTTCTTTCAGCAGAGACAGGGTTTACGCAGAAACATCAGCTCGGATCGATGTTTTTTCTTTTGGTAAAACAAAAAAAAAAAAGAAAACATATATGAACTTTTACTCAATTATAAGTGTCTAACTAAGTTTTGGACATCAAATTTGTTCGTCATTTTACATGCAAAATTATCTAGAAATAAACATCTTTCATTGTCTTATTTAAGCTTTTCTCTATCACATTGACAATTACATCCATATTATTATATTATTATTATCATTAGTATAATACCAAAGTTAATATAGTAGCTTTTCTCTATCATGGTCTTTATGTTTATCTGTTTGTACTAACCCTTTTTATTAAATGAAACTATTTGTCTCGGTACCACAAAAAAAAAAAAAAAAAAACAAAAAATTCCACAATCATCCACTATTAAGAATCTTACCTTCATTTTCAATCATGTTTTATAATTCCTTTTATTTGCTCATTGGACTTTTCCGCATCTTCTAGTTCATCATCATGTGATAATAATAATAATCATGTAATAATCGTATTATTCCCATTAAATTTCTTTTTTTACAATTAAAGAAAACTCGTATTCTATTGCCAAAAAAAAAAAAAAAAGAAAACTGGTATTCATCTTAGTTTGGCTGTTTGGGCCTCTTATGTTTTAAATTGAATTCTGATTTGGGATTGAAACCTGTTTTTTGTAGGATATTTGGGCCACAGCTCGGTTTATATTTGTGCCCAGTAGCCCGTTTATAATTAAGTAATTCACACTTTACACGTAGCAATTTCTTAGCAACAAAACGTGGCTGCCCCGACTCACCAACACGACGCCGTGTCCTTATTCTCCACGACTCTCTCTTCGCCAAATCGAAATTAGGTTTTACTTCCTTCTAAACATTTTCAGTAAAGGGCTGCGAGAATGGCAAGACCTGCCCTCAGCCGTATATTCGCATCAATCTCGGAGCTTTCCACCCCAAAGCCGTCTTTTACTGGTTTCGTATCAGAGTCGACGATCCGATCGGCGTCCAACTCGGCGAGTCGGTTCATGTGCTCATCTGCTCAGCAACCTCAGTCGAGTCATGAAGAGAAGGCTAACGAGGAGAAACCGGAATCGGTGAAGGAGAAACTGGAAATTGAGAATGAAGAAGAAGAAGAAGATGGGGATCATGTGAATAAAGAAACCGGCGAGGTAGGCGGGCCCAAAGGTCCTGAACCAACTCGCTACGGTGATTGGGAACGCAATGGTCGTTGCTACGACTTTTGATCTTTTTCTTTTCTTCCCCAAATTTCATTTTCGTTTTATATTTAGAATGTAATAGAGTAAGTGTTTTGCTGATTGTGAAACGTATTGTAAGAATAAATTTTAGAAAAATTGATTTAAAAGTCAAATTTAATGATCATTTTGATGCTTGATAAGCATTCACGCGTTATTGATAATAATATTTTGTTTGATTTTAATTTTGTGTATATGAAGTCAAGATGATTGAACCTTCCACTGTAATTTTTCAGCAGCTTCACGGTTCTGAAAGTAAACTGATTCATCAAACACATGTTGGGCTATTACCCATTTTGCTAAAAATTCCTTGGTCAATTTCCCATTGGTAAATTCCCTTTTCCAACTGCCTTTTTTTTTTCTTTTCTTTTTTTATTGATCATCTCAAGCACTCAAGACTCGGTATCAAAGTTTGAATCTTTTTTTTTTTTAAAAGATTCAATTTTTAGTTCTTCTGGGTGGACTCTGCAATCATTGACATTCACATCTTCGTTTTCCATGTGTCGTCTAGTGTTAATCTTCATCTTTGTATATTATAATCACTCATTAGAATTGCCAAATTTGTTTATATAGTAGAATTATTTATTTTCTGCTATTATGATTTTGACTTTAAAAAAAAAAAACCATATAAGGATCTATAAGTTGAAACAATTGGGTGGTTGACTTTGCCCCGTATAATATACTTGATGATGACTAATTCTTTGCTAAGGACATCAAGTGGGAGCCCTGTTTCATTTTGTGCTCTGTTTGATATATTAAGGTTCTCCAAAGGTTTAAGACCACAAATTTTGTATTTCATAAATGCTAACATTTAAACGTATTCTCCTCTTACTTTTAGTGTGGTTTTAGGGTCTTTCCATTCTCAAAACACTAACATGGACATGTTCAAATTAGTAAGCTTCTTGTTCATCTTCTTCTTCCTCTGCTCCTCCTTACAAACTTCAACAAGCACGCATACATGTCCAACTGCCGTCTGTAGCCGCACCGAGCCAGAAATTCGGTTCCCTTTCCGGATTCAAGGCCATCAGCCTAAGTCTTGTGGGTTTCCAGGCTTTGATTTATCTTGCAATAGCTTGAATCAAACGTTGGTGGAGTTGCCTTACTGGGGAAAATTCAGTGTCCAAGGGATAGACTATGGTTCACAAGAGATATGGATCAATGATCCAAACAATTGCCTTCCTCACAGGATTCTTTCACTTAACCTTTCTGCTTCTCCATTTAAGGGTATTTATTATCAAGATTTCACCTTCTTCAATTGCTCTAATTTGAACCATTCCAATTATGGGTTGAATTTGAATCCGATTGCTTGCCTTAGTGGTGTTAATCACACGGTTTTGGCTACTTCGTCAACGAGAGTGCAGAGTTATTTGTCATTGTCCTGCCAACGAGTTTCAACTGTTGCAGTTCCTGTGGACTGGCCTTTCTATGAACAGATATTGTCAGCAGACCTTAGCGACAATATGGGGCTAACTTGGGACAATCCTAAGTGCCGGAAGTGTGAGTCACGGGGTGGCAAATGTGGGCTCAAGGCGAATTCTACTCGTGAAGTAATTTGTTCGAATGCTCCCTTACGAGGTAATTTAACTTCTTTCCATCTCTCTGTTCCTCAAAGTATTTGAAATGTTGTTCATTGAGAAAACTCAGGTTTCCTCGCTATCTTTGTGCCAAAAAAAAAGAAAAAACTCAGGTTTCCTTGCAAAGAATCTTTAGAATGAACTTCCCATGTCATTGTCACACTCAACGGAACAAAAAATAATGCTGATTGATTGAAGCAAAGGAAACCCAATCTGAATTGACTTAGGCCTATGTTAATGTTGTCATGTAGTAATTATAAAAAAAAAAAAAACATTTATCGGTTTAGGACAAAGCTTCAAGATAAGAGTTGACTGAACAACAGTAGTAGTTTAATATTTGGCCATAGGCCATTGGCCAAGCTGAAAGGTTTGAAGTTTGAAGTGCTCTTTTGCTTGAATTGCGCTCAACTCTTTCCATACTGTAATTATTACCTTTTGCTCTCGTTGACTTGTGAAATTATTGAAAAATGCCACAATGGGGTTTTCAATCAAACATTTCGACACTTTTTAGATGCCAACAACCACACCCAGAACTAGGAGAAGTAGTCATCCATAAGGTCATGTCCTTGTCTATATATGTGGCGTGTTAAGATTGGCTTAGTTTACATTTTTTTTTTTAAAATTTTCTTCCCTTGGTATCTAAACTATGATTAATTCGAATTCGATCTGCATTGCGTATCTGAGTTTTGTGGGTGAGCGTATCCATAGAAATAGCTGCGTACACAAGGTCTCGAACCTGAAACGAGCAACGAGCAGCTCATCACTCTATTTACATCTACAATATACTCCTTGCTAATAATAAACTTTGGACTTCATTCTTCAGCCTCCTTTTATTGTTAATTAACCTTTTAAATTATGATATTTAAGCAGAGGCCCCATTCTAATAAGGCTGAAACTCCATTATCAGGTATTCCAAGGAGTGCTCGCTATGCAATCACAGTTGGTGCTGGAGTACCAATCATCCTATGCATCTTAGGGGTATTATGCTTCGTTTGTGGCAAGGTCAAGTCTTATGCCGTAAGGCCACACGATATACCAGAGTTCAATCCAACGGTTGCTCCGCAGCCCACGATTGTAGGTGGTCTGGATGGGCCAACAATTGAATCGTACCCAAAAATAGTGATTGGTGAGAGCAGGCGGCTGCCCAAGCCTGATGACAATACTTGCCCAATATGCTTGTGTGAATACTTGCCCAAGGACACCCTCAAGACCATACCCCAATGCCAACACTGTTTCCATTCTGATTGCATTGACGAATGGCTTCGATTGAATGCTACTTGCCCAATTTGCAGGAATTCCCCTGAAAGAGTATCTTCATCACCAGTTCATGAGGAATCATGATATTTCCATTTTGCTACTGTTAGATTGACCCTTGCAATTGTTTTTTCTGCTCCTTATAAAACTTAATTTGTATATATAACATTAGTTTGCTAGGTCCATTTAGTTCAGTGGAATTGCTGCATGCTACAATTAGGTGAAGATTGGATTTCACCCAAGAAAAGTTGAAGAAAACATTAATTAATGGTATAATACCAAAGAAATTTCTCCATCTCCATATTGATTGGATCCTTCTCGTGCACTATAGTAATTATTGATTTAATTTTATTTAGCCTTCTCTTTGCCCTTACTTGCGGGTGTCTAGGATATAAGATGGATGGCTATTGGCCCAATTGACCAATGATCGATGTTGATAAAAAGAGAGCTTGACTGATGACTTTTGTCTTTGTAATGGAAAGTATATTTTCCACAAAGTTGACCTTAAATGGAACTTGTAAGCAAATGTGAGTTGGGTTCTAAAGTGTATTTACATACTGATCAGATGGGCTTTTTGGGCAAAGGTATTTCTTGTTTTATATTCGCCCTTTTGCATGAGTAGTAGAATTTGAGATTGAACTCAAAATTATTGTGTTGTTCTAATAATAAATTTAGCTAAAACTCCATTTATCATCTTCGTGATTTCATGATATTTCCCACTACAAGGTAGGTAGTGAATATTAAATTCACCAAGAAAAGTTGAAGATGATTGGTGGTCGATCTTAAATTCCCTAATTAGCCCTCAAGGAGGGTGATGTAGAGCAAATTGACACAATTATTTTTCTTTTGAGATGAAAATTGACCCAATTATAAACAAAAGAAAAAAGATGCAATAATCTTGGAAGTAGAGTATTGCGCGGAAGCTGAAGCTTACTGACGTTTGTATCCAAAAGTGTAATTTCCACATCGAAATTACTCAGTTGACTTGTGGAGGAAGACTTGGTCGCAATGGCTATAGCTAGCCACCTAATTAATCTATGATGATTGGCGGCATAGAGTGCAGTGCAGAGATAAGAAATTCAACTTCCGATTGCTTCTTTCTCCAACCAAAGCAATCAATCAAACATGATGGAAATTGGAGCAAAACTAATTTCAATAGTTGGCCTCCTCATCATTATTACTTTATCTCAATTCCCTGACTTTTGCATCGCTAGAGGCAACAAGAAGCATTGCAGCCCTTGTTGGTGCGGAAACGTTTACATCAGTTACCCTTTCCGTTTAAAAGGCCAGCCTCGTGGGTGCGGTCAACGTAGGTTTGAAGTGGAGTGCGACCAAAATAACCGCACCACTTTCCCCATGAGATATGGGAATTTCTCTGTCCTTAACATCTCTTATGATAATCGAACGATTCGACTTTTGGATGCCAGCCTTGACAAGGAAAATTGTTCCATCCCTCGAAGATACAACTTTGCAGAGAGGGGATCTGGACTAATATACCCTGCATCTTTGTATGTCGTAAATTGCACGAGCACGACGAAGATGAACTCTTCAGTTTATGTTGATGCCTCTCGTTGCACAACCAATATTAATAGCTCTTCCTCCTCCTTCTACTCTTATTTCCTGGATGAGCATGCAGCTGTATCTAATTTCAGCCCTTTGTGCATAACCCAAGCCCAGATTCCATTCACGGACCAATATTTCTATTCCAATATAAGTGCCTTATCTACTTTTGATATTTACGAAAAGCTGTTGAAAGGTGTCCAAGTCTCATGGATTATGATCGATGATTTTTGGCCTTCAAACCCGATACTAAACGTGTAAGAAATCATTAATTAATTAATTTATTCATTGAGCTTAATTTTAATTAGATTTTTTCCCCATATACCAATGTCTTATTTAATGGCCTGGCCTAATTTATAGTTAATGTGCTTTGCTGGGTGTTATAGATTGCTTCGGTTGGCATACTATCTATTTTACGCTATATCTGTATACATACTATATAGCAATGTGGACTTTGTTATGGGAGTAAGCGCCAAAGATTCTGCATTTGGTGAAGGTAAGGCTATAAGATTTCATCAGTATTTAATTACTTAATGGCTTTGCCTCTGCTGTTGCCCTGTATTATATTCAACGTACTAATTAATTTTCATTTGGCATTATTTTTTAACAGGATTATTCTATTACACTTCTCTTGCAATAACAGGTATACTCTTACTTTCACCATATGATGATACCATATGCCTTTCAATTCATGACCATACCATGCATGAGTTTGATAGTATATAATGGGATGCAATTGGTATGAAATATTTTACTTATGCTCTCTTGTTTGGTTAATAAAAATAGTTCCGTTTCACAGCACGTAACTAAACGTGCTCCTTAAGTGTTGAAGATATTACATATACACAGTCGTCTATTTGTTGGTTGACTGGTTCACACAGTCGCCGAATTTAATTTACAAATACTTATTATTGTGCATGCTTTTCTCGCGAAACAGGAATTCTATTACCAAGAACTTTGTTGGGGATTTTTGGCCTGATTGCACTTATTGTGCACAAACTGAGAAGGCGACATTTATCGATGGATGATGATATTGAAAATTTTCTTCAAAGTCAAAACAATTTTAT
>AWUE01009701.1:0-11478 GCA_001974825.2 Corchorus olitorius | reverse complement strand
TTTGATATCGTTTTCGTTTTTCTGTTTTTTGTTTTGTTTCGTTTTGTTTTGTTACGCTGTCAATTTTTTGAAAATAAAAATATGTTTAGATATATACAATTTTGTTGTATATTTTTAAATAAAAAACTTAAAAATATTGGTGAAAAAGTATTTCTGTTATTGTTTATCAATGTGATTCTGTGAATTTTTGAAAACGAAAACAACCTACCAAACATGTCTTCACTATTTTGTTTTCAAAAACAGAAAATTGGCAACAGAAAACAGAAAATAAAAATAATGTCAAATGCACCCTTAGTTTTTTGTGTTTTTTGTTTCTAAAAGAAAAAAGTTTAGGTAATTAGTTTTGGTGTTTAGACTTGGCCAACGTACAAATATTGAACAGGGCTAGTGCACGGTCCTTGACACTAGTTGGTACGATAGGCTGCCGAAGCCTAAGACCAATCTAAGATGAAATACCTTTTCTTCAACATAAATACTATTATAGGTAGTACCATTCCACCTATATGCAAATTACAATGTCTTCCCCAATCAAATCAAAATATAAAAAAATCTATAGATTTGTCATTTATTTTTTGGTGGAGAAAGTAGGTGAATTAAGGGGTTGCGATGTGCTTGTAGGTAGGGGTGCATCCAGAAATTTTCTCAGTGGGGCAAAAGTTTTATCAATTAGTACTATTCAATTTAAAAGCTAAATTCTTTATATTTCTTATTTTTTGGTGATTTCAATCAATTAATTATGGTGAGATTTGTGTGTTTATAATTTGATATTTATTCTTGGTTGATAGTTTGCTAATCTCTGTTTTATTTTATGATCTTGATGATTATTGATTTATGTGGCCAGTATTGATGTAATTGGATAGATCTATAGTTAAATCAAGCTAAGAGCTAGTAACTCAAGTTTGATTGTGTGGTAACAAATTGGAGCGGCTTAAAAAGTGTCCAATGGGATTGGTAAACCTTATTTATTTGTCGTAAATGAGTTTGATTATACTTGATATGCATGTGTGAATAATTGTTCTTAATGTTTTGTTCTTATCCATTTTTAAGCCTGAGAGGGAAATTGATTGTTAAGAAATAAAAGGGATAAATTAAGCTCGAGAGAGACCTTTTATCTAATATACATGATAGGGTTTTCCCTAAACCAATTATCTAATTGAGAATAAAATATTAAATTCATCTTTTAAATCAATGATCTATATTTAATTTGATTGATTTCTACCATTGGAGAAGAAGTCTGCTTTCTTATTATTGTTTTCTTTGTTAATTGCTATAGTTTAGATTTAATTTAGTTTGCTTTTTTTTAGTTTAATTGTTTTTCTTTATAATTGTTGTTTTTAATCCCTTGTTTTTGAGTGATTCTTAGAGAGGATTTAATCTTTGGATAAGTCTATTCCCCTTCTCTGTGGGATTCGACCTCTGCTTGCCCTATCTACTTGTTAGGAATCTATGGGGATTATTTTGTGATTTGCTGACGACCGATCAACGTTGAATTATATATTTTATGTAAGTATTTTGGCGAAAAATTGAGGAAAATTTTTTCTTGTCAGTTTTTGCAAAATTTAGCTGATATCGTGTCACCATCACGGTTTTTTTGGCCTAAAAACGCGTTACGGGGCCCCGCCTCAGTTTTGCATGATCTTTGGCTCCAAGAATCCTTAAAATATCTACATTCATTTAATCAAATTTCAGCCACATTGGATTTGAGGATATGTTTTTACGAGCATCTGAAACCGGTTTCGATTTAAGTATAAATAAATTCAGAAAAAATAGGAAAAATGATATTAGAAGGATGAAAAGCCCTGAAATCTTTTTGGCGTTGAATCATATATTTTTCAATGAGTATTTTGGCAAAAATTGAGGAAAAAATATTTCGGGTTAATTTTTCAAAATTTTAGCCAAAATCGTGTATTTAACTATCACTGTTTTGGCTAAAAACGCGTTCTTTGAGAGCGTCTTAGTTTTGCATGATTTTTGGCGCCGAGACTCCCTGAAACATGTTTATTCATCTAATCAAATTTCAGCCACACTGGATTTCATGATATGTTTTTACCAATAATTGAATCTTGTTTCGATTTAATTAGAAATTAATTTGGAAAACAAATATGAAAAATGATATTAGAAGCTTGAAAAACCCTTCAATCGTTTTGGCATTGAATTATATATTTCCATGAGTATTGTGACCAAAAATTGGGGGAAAATATTTCGGGTCAATTTTTCCAAAATTTTAGTCGAAATCGTGCACTAACCATCAAACATCACGGTTTTTGGCTAAAAACGCGTTCTAGGGCCACGACTCAGTTTTGCATGATTTTGGCGCCGAGTCTCCTTGAAATATCTATATTCATCTAACCAAATTTCAGGCACATTGGATTTAAGGATATTTTTTACGAGCATCTGAATTCGATTTCAATTTAAGTAGAAATTAACTCAAAAAAAATAGGAAGAACGATATTAGAAGCGTAAAAAGCCCACCAATATTATTGGCGTTGAATTATATTTTCTTTATGAGTATTCTGGGCAAAAATTGGGAAAAATATTTCGGGTCAATTTTTGTAAAATTATAACCGAAATCGTGTACGTTACGGTTTTTGGCTAAAAACGGCCCTGACTCAGTTTTGCATGATTTTTGGCACCGAGACTTCTTGAAATATCTATATTCATCTAATCAAATTACGACCATATTGGATTTAAGGATATATTTTTACAAGCATCTGCAACCGGTTTCCATTTAAATAGATATAATTTTAGAAAAAATAGGAAAATAATATAAGAAGCGCTCAAAGCCTTCCAATCTTTTAGGCATTGGATTATATATTTTTTATGTGTATTTTGGCAAAAAAAATTGAGGAAAACTTTTTCGGGTCAGTTTCTGCAAAATTTTAACCGAAATCGTGTACTAACCATAACAGTTTTTTTTGCTAAAAACGAGTTCCGGGGCCCCGGGTCAGTTTAGCATGATTTTGGACACCGAGAATCCTTGAAAAATCTATATTCAACAAAACAAATTTCAGGCACATTGGATTTAAGGATATATGTTTTTACCAGCAGTTGAATCTTTTTTCGATTTAATTAGAAATTAATTTGCAAAACAAATATAAAAAATGATATTAGTTGCGTGAAAAGACCTTCAATCATTTTGACATTAAATTATATATTTTTCTTGAGTATTGTGACAAAAAAATTGAGGAAATTTTATTTCGGGTCAATTATTCCAAAATTTTAGCTGAAATCGTGTAGGTCACGGTTTTAGGCTAAAAACGCGTTCTAGGGCCCCGGTTCAATTTGGCATGATTTTTAAAGCCAAGTCTCCTTGAAATATCTATATTAATCTAACCAAATTTCAGGCACATTAGATTTAAAGATATGTTTTTACGAGCATCTGCAATCGGTTTCGATTTATGTAGAAATAAATTCAACAAAAATATGAAAAATGATGTTGGAAGCGTGAAAAGCCCTCCAATCTTTTTGGAGTTGAATTATTTATTTTTTATGACTATTTTGGTGAAAAATGGAGGAAAAAATTTTTCGGGACAGTTTCTGCAAAATTTTAACCGAAATCGTGTACTAACCTTCACGGTTCTTTGCTAAAAACGCGCTCCGGGGCTCTAGTTCAATTTTGAATGATTTCTGGCACCTAGACTCCTTGAAATATCTATATTCATCTAATCAAATTTCAACCACATTGAATCTAAGGATATGTTTTTATGACCATCTGAAACCGGTTTCGATTTAAGTAGAAATAAATTCAGAAAAAATAGATATTAGAAGCGTGTAAAGCCCTCTAATCTTTTGGGAGTTGAATTATATATTTTTTATGACTATTTTGGCGAAAAATTGAGGAAAAAATTTCTCGGGTTAATTTTTGCAAAATTTTAGCCGAAATCGTTTAATCAACGGTTTTGGCAAAAAAGGCGTTCTGGGCTTCAAATGTGAGACTCCTTGAAATATCTATATTCTTCTAATCAAATGTTAGCCACATTGGATTTAAGGATATGTTTTTACGAGTATCTGAAACCGATTTCGATTTAAGTAGAAATAAATTCTAAAAAATAGGGAAAATGATTTTAGAAGCGTGAAAAGCCCTCCAATCTTTTTGGCGTTGAATTATATATTTTATATGAGTATTATGGCCAACAATTGTGGAAAAATTTTTCAGGTAAGTTTTTGCAATTTAGCTGAAATCGTTTATTAATCATCACTGTTTTTGGTTAAAAACGTATTCTCGGGCCCCGACTTAGTTTTGCATGATTTTTGGCGCCGACACTCCTTGAAATATCTATATTCATCTAATTAAATTTTATTCAAATTGGATTTAAGGATATGTTTTTACGGGCATCTGAAACCGATTTTGATTTAAGTAGAAATAAACTTAGAAAAAAAATAGGAAAAACGATATAAGAAGTGTAAAAGACCACCAATGTTTTTGGCGTTGAATTATATATTTTTTATGAGTATTTTGGGCAAAAATTGAGGAAAAAATATTTTGGGTAATTTTTTGCAATATTTTATCCGAAATCGTGTCCTAACCATCACGGTTTTTGGTTAAAAACGCATTTCGGGGCCCTGGGTCAGTTTTGCATGATTTTTGACACCAAGACTCCTTGAAATATCTATATTCATCTAATCAAATTTAAGACAAATTGGATTTAAGGATATGCTTTTACGAGCATCTAAAACCAGTTTCGATTTAAGTGGAAATAAATTCATAAAAATTAGGAAAAATAATATTAGAAGCATGAAAAGGAGTCAAATCTTTTTGGCGTTGAATTATATATATTTTTTATGAGTGTTTTGGCGAAAAATTGTGGAAAATATTTCGGGTTAATTTTTACAAAATTTTAGCCGAAATTGTGTATTAACTATCATAGTTTTTGGCAAAAAAAAACACGTTCTTGGAGCCCGGCTCAGTTTTGCATGATTTTCGGTGCCGAGTCTCCTTGAAATATCTTTATTCATCCAACCAAATTTCAAGCACATTGGATTTAAGGATATGTTTTTACGAGTATCTGAAACCGATATTGATTTAAGTAGAAATTAACACAAAAAAAAATATGAGGAACGATATTAGATGCGTGAAAAGCCCACCAATGTTTTCGGCGTTGAAATTGTGTATTAACTATCACTGTTTTTGGCTAAAAATGCGTTCTTGGAGCCCGGCTCAATTTTGCATGATTTTTGGCGCCGAGACTCCTTGAATTTACTTTATTCATTTAATCAAATCTCAGCCACGTTAGATATCAAGATATGTTTTTACCAGCAATTTAATCTTATTTCGATTTAATTAGAAATTAATTTGGAAAACAAATAGGAAAAATGAAATGCCACATTGGATTTAAGGATTTTTTTTTCGAGTATCTAAAACCGGTTTCTATTTAAGTAGAAATAAATTCAGAAATAGGAAAAATGATATGAGAAGCTTGAAAAGCCCTCCAATCTTTTTGACGTTAAATTATATATTTTTTTATGAGTGCTTTGGTGAAAAATTGAGGAAAAATTTTTTCGGGTCAGTTTTTGCAAAATTTTAGCCGAAATCTTGCACTAACACCATCACGGTGTTTGGCTAAAAACCTATTTCGGGCCCCAGCTCAGTTTTGCATGATTTTTGGCACCGACACTCCTTGAAATATCTATATTCAGCTAATCAAAGTTCAGTCACATTGGATTTAAGGATATGTTATTTTCGAGCATCTGAAACAAGTTTCGATTTAATCAGAAATAAACTCAAAAATTTTTCGTCAAAAAAAAAGAAAGAAATAAAGTCAGAAAAAATAGGAAAAACTATATTAGAAGCGTGACAAATCTTGCAATGTTTTTGGCCTTGAATTATATATTTCTACTGAGTATTTTAGGCAAATATTGAGGAAAAAATTTTCAGTTTAGTTTTTGCAAAATTTTAGCCAAAATCGTGTGTATTAACCATAACGGTTATTGGCTAAATATGCTTTCTGGGGCACCAGCTCAGTTTTGCATGATTTTTGGCACCGAGACACCTTTAAATATCTATATCCATCTAATCAAATTTCAGCGACATTGGAATTAAGGATATGCTTTTACAAGCATCAAGAAACCGATTTCGATTTAATTCAGAAAAATAAGAAAAACGATATTAGAACTGTGAAAAGCCCTACAATGTTTTTGGCGTTGAATTATATATTTTTATGAGTATTTTGGTCAAAAATTGAGGAAAATTCGGATCAGTTTTTGCAAAATTTTTGTCGAAATCCTTTATAAACCATCACGGTTTTTGGCTAAAAACGCGTTCTGGGGCCCCGGCTCAGTTTTGCCTTATTCTTCGTACCGAGACTCCTTGAAATATCTATATTCATCTAACTAAATTTCAGCCAAATTGGAGTTAAGGATATGTATTTACGAGCACCTGAAACCGGTTTTGGTTTAAGTAGAAATAAATTCAGAAAAAATCGGAAAAATGATATTAGAAGAGTGAAAGCCCTAAAATCTTTTTGATGTTGAATTATATTTATGAGTATTTTTGCGAAAATTGAGGAAAAATATTTCGGGTTAATTTTTGCAAAGTTTTAGCAAAACTCGTGTATTAACTATCACTATTTTTCGCTAAAAACATGTTCTTGGAGCCCAGCTCAGTTTTGCATGGTTTGTGGCACCGAGGCTTCTTGAAATATCTTTATTCGTCTAATCAAATCTTAGCCACTTTGGATTTAATGATATGTTTTTACGAGCCATTGAATCGTGTTTCGATTTAATTAGAAATTAATTTGGAAAACAAATATGAAAAATAATATAAGAAGCATGAAAAGCCCTCCAATCTTTTTGGCGTTGAATTATATACTTTTTATGAGTATTTTGGTGAAAAATCGAGGAAAAAATTTTTTGGTCAATTTTTGCAAAATTTTAGCCGAAATCGTCATCACGGTTTTTCGCTAAAAATGTGTTCCGGGGCTCTGGCTCAGTTTTGCATGATTTTTGCACCAAGACTCCTTGAAATATCTATATTCTTCTAATCAAAATCAAGCCAAATTGGAGTTAAGGATCTGTTTTTACAAGCATCTGAAACCGGTTTCGATTTAAGTAGAAATAAACTCAGAAAAAATAAAATAACAATACTAGAAGCGTGAAAAGCCCACCAATGTTTTTGGCATTGAATTATATATTTTTTATGAGTATTTTGGGAAAAATATTTCGGGTCAGTTTTTGCTAAATTTTAGCCGAAATCGTGTACATCACGGTTTTTGCCTAAAAACGCGTTCCCAGGCACCAGCTCAGTTTTGCATGATTTTTGGTACCGAGACTCCTTGAAATATCTATATTTATCGAAATTAAATTTCAGCCATATTGGATTAAAGGATATGTTTTTACGAGTATCTTAAACCAGTTTCGATTTGACTAGAAATAAATTCAAAAAAGAAAAGGAAAAATGATATTAGAAGCGTGGAAAAATAAATTCCACGCTTATGATATTAGAAGTAGGAAAAATAAATTCAAACCAGTTTCTTTTTGGCGTTGAATTATATATTGCTCTTATGATATTTTGGTGAAGAGGAAATTTTATTCGGGTTAGTTTTTGCAAAATTTTAGCCGAAATCGTGTACTAACCATCACGGTTTTTGGCTAAAAACGTGTTCTGGGGACCCCGGCTCAGTTTTGCATGATTTTTGGCATTGAGACTACTTAAAATATCTATATTCATCTAATCAAATTTCAGCCAAATTGGACTTAAGGATCTGTTTTTACGAGCATTTGAAACCAGTTTCGATTTATGTAAAAATAAACTCAGAAAAAATAGAAAAAACAATATTAGAAGCGTGAATAGCCCACCAATATTTTTGGCGTTGAATCATATATTTTTATGAGTATTTTGGGAAAAAAATTGAGGAAAAAATTTTTCGGTTCAATTTTGCAAAATTTCAGTCGAAATCGTTTACTACCATCACGGTTTTTGGCTAAAAAACGCGTTCCGGGGCCCCGAGTCAGTTTTGCTATTTTTTTTTTGGCATCGAGACTCTTTAGAATATCTATATTTATCCAATCAAATTTCAGTCATATTGGATTGAGGGATATGTTTTTACGAGCATCTTAAACCGGTTTCGATTTAAGTAGAAATAAATTCAAAGAAAATAGGGAAAATGACAAATCTTTTTAGCGTTGAATTATATATTTATTTATGAGTATTTAGGCGAAAATTTGAGGAAAAAATATTTCGGGTTAATTTTTGTGAAATTTTAGCCGAAATCATGTATTAATCATCACTATTTTTTGTTCTAAAAAAAACTATCACTGTTTTTGGTTAATAACACGTTCTTGGAGCCCGGATCAGTTTTGCATGATTTGTGCCGCCGAGACTCCTTGAAATATCCTTATTCGTCTAATCAAATCTCAGCCACATTGGATTTACTGATATGTTTTTACGAGCAATTGAATCGTCTTTCGAGTTAATTAGAAATTCATTTGGAAAACAAATATGAAAATGATATTAGAAGCATGAAAAGCCCTCCAATCTTTTTGGCGTTAATTTATATATTTTTTATGAGTATTTTAGCAAAAAATTGAGGAAAATTTTTTCAGGTCAGTTTTTGCGAAAATATTAGCCGAAATCATTTACTAACCATCACGGTTTTTTGCTAAAAACGCGTTCCGGAACCCTGGCTCAGTTTTGCATGATTTTTGGCACTGAGACTCCTTGAAATATTTATATTCATCTAGAAATTTCAGCCAAATTGGATTTAAGGATATGCTTTTACGAGCATCTGAAACCGGTTTCGATTTAAGTAGAAATAAATTTAGAAAAAATAGGAAAAAATGATATTAGAAGCTTGAAAAGTCCTAAAATCTTTTTGGCGCTGAAGTATATATTTTTTATAAGAATTTTAACGAAAAATTGAGGATAAAATATTTCTAGTTAATTTTTGTAATATTTTAGCAGAAATCGTGTATTAACTATCTTTGTTTTTTTTGCTAAAAACATGTTCTTGGAGTCCGGCTCAGTTTTGCATGATTTGTGGAGCTGAGACTCCTTAAAATATCCTTTTCATCTCAAATCTCAGCCACATTGGATTTAATGATATATTTTTATGAGCAATTGTATCTTGTTTCGTTTTAATTAGAAATTAATTTGGAAAACAAAAATGAAAAATGATATTAGAAACATGAAACGCCTTCAATCTTTTTGGCATTGAATTATTATTTTTCATGATTATTTTGGCGAAAAATTGTGGAAAACTTTTTCGGGTCAGTTTTTGCAAAATTTTAGCGGAAATCGCGTATTAACCATCACGATATTTGGCTAAAAACGCGTTCCGAGGCCCCGGCTCAGTTTTGAATAATTTTTAGCACCGCGACTCCTTGAAATATCTATATTCATCTAATAAAATTTTTGCCACATTGGATTTAAGGATATGTTTTTTAAGTTTAGTGTTTTTACTTAACCCTAAATCCCCTAAGAAAATATATTAACCTTATTACAATTTTTTAAAATTGGAACAGCTACAAATAAAAATAAAACAACTACCAAAATAGTATTAAAATAAATTGAAAAATTAGTACAGATTAGGTTTCCCTTCATTACATTTTAATAGAGTTTACAGGAAAGTGAACTCGCCAAATAAAGCTCTCTAAGAAGTCTAAAACCTCAACTTCTCGATTTAGCATGTTTGTGAGCAAAATGTTGTTTTCGGGTAAACGCTCATTCCAAATATATTATTTGCGAAACCAACACTCAAATGTTGTGTTTCAGAGTAAGTAAGCTAATAGGAAAGTGGGCTTACCAAAAACCTAAAACTTGAACTTCACGATTTTGCACGTTTGTGCTACATTGTTCTTTTGAGAAACTGTTCATTCCGTTTGCGTTTTTTGTGTAACTAACGCTCAGATATCGTGTTTCGGAGTTAGTAGAGCTCATTGGAAAGTGGTTTGTCAAACACTGCTTTCTTCAAAGCCTAAAACCTCAACTTCACAATTTTGTGCTTCTGTGTGTGAAACATTTATTTATTTGAATATGATCATATATATTTTTGAAACCAACACTCAAATGTCATATATTGAAGTTAGTAGAGCTTAATGAAAAGTTGCCTCACCAGACAAAGATTTTATTAAAGCCTAAAACCTAAATTTCATGGTTTTGCAAACAAATATAACTCTCAAATGTCAAGTCTTGAACTGATTAAAGCTTATTGGAAACTAGACTCTTCAAATAAAGTTTTTTTAAGAAGATAAAAACATCAACTTTATGGTTTTTTGCGTTTCCACACAAAACATTGTTCTTAAGAAAACGCTCATTCCAAATATATTTTTTTTAAACCAACACTCAAATATCATGTCTCGAAATAATTTGACAAATGATTTAATGATTGGTTTTAAATTTGTTAATACATATATAAAATTTTTAATAACCGCTATAGCTTAAATTGTAATACTCATTCTTAGTTTATAGTTTTATTGGTATAGAATCATTTTATTATGTCCCATGCATGTCATTAATAATAATAATATAATAAAATTGAGAATTTAAATTATTTTGCTTTTATTGAAATTAGTACAGACTTAGTATTTTAGAGTTTTCAAGGCTAAATTATAAAAGAGTGCAAATTGATATTTTGAATACTACTACTTTTCTAAAATTCTCTAGAAGCTAAGCATGTCTCTCACCCTCAAATCCATTTCCATTTTACATGGGCCATCTTAAAAAATTATTAAATTAATTGAAGATATTTATTCTTACACAATTCTAGAGAAAAGGAAAAGTCTCTTACTTTGATATGTTTCATATATATATATAAAAAAGGGGATTTCTCTATCATTTTCAACTTCACCTCTTCCCTCCTCCATATTTCCCACGACCTTCCTACCTTCATTTCATGATTTCCTTTTTCAATTTTTTTTTTTAAAACCGTATGCTTCTTTGCCTAAATTAAAACTTATTTCAAGTCCCATATTGATTTACTCATTGATTCAACTATTTCATGGAGTTTAGAGCTTAAAAGTTGGGGCTTTGGTGTACAAATTTGGGGTCTTTCAATTTTGAGAGTAAGTATGCTTCCCTTTCATATATATGATGGATCTTATTTTCTTTAAATTAATTCTTAACTTGATTTACTTGGATTTATCTTTGTTTCTTAAATCTTGGGTGAGATTGTAAGATTTAAAATATTATTTTTCTAGATTTGTTCTTGGATTTAAATCTTGAAATTTGTGATTTTGATATCTATGATACTTGATAATTAGAAATAATGAGTTTTGTGCATTGAAACCTCTAGAAGTGTAATTTTTGATTATGTGGCATGCATGGGTCATGGTGACTAAGGATCATTATGAGGTTAAAGTTGATTTTCTTATTGGTAGTGGAATCGTATGGTGATAATTGATGAACAAGAATAGTTGAGCTAGCTAATATATATATATATATGTGGTGATGGCCGAAATATGTAGTAGGCTAGTAGTCATGAAAATGATAAAGTTTTGGTAAATGTTTTGTTTGAATTTATGGAAGTAGATAGAATTTATGGT
>AWUE01009696.1:0-14956 GCA_001974825.2 Corchorus olitorius | reverse complement strand
AAACCCTAACCCTAGCCGCGAGTTTATCCTCTTTGGTTTCACTTTCTGTGGCTATTCGATTTGCTATTATTTCTCTTTGAAAAGACTGATAGTTGGAACTTGATTTTTAGGGTTAGGGTTTTGTGTTTTACGAAGGTGCGGAAATAGGATTAGGATTAGGAGTTTAGGGTTAGGGCTAGGTGTGGACGGGTTATGGAATGCGGAGGAGGTGGTACTGGTGACGCTGGTGGTTGTTGTCGGTGATGACCGGAGCCCTATGCCACCGGCAGAAGAAGATGATGGGTAGGGGTGCGGACGGAGGTTGCGGCACCGAGGAGAGGCCTTGGCGCCCAATTTCTAGGGTTCCGGGTCGGAGTCCGGTGACCCAACATGAGAGTGCAGAGAAACAAATTTCCAGCGACGTTGGTGTTGATTTCTTTTCCCAGGCACGTAAGGCCCTCTCTGAACGTTCCCCTTTTGACACCCCTGCAGATGGCTCTGTTTCTGGCTTGAGTGTGCCAACGCTGCCCAGTGGAATGGCTAGTTTGTTGAAGCCGACTGACAGTAGGAAGAGGCATAAGAAGTCACATTCTGGTGCGGATAAGAAGTCTTCAAGGCAGGGGGAAAAGGCGCGTGGTGGGAGCATTTGGGTTGAAACCGAAGAATATTTTAGGGACTTGGCATTGCCTGATATTGATGCTTTGTTTCAGATTACTTCGTTTAGTTCTTTAGCTGCTAGGAAGAAGTGTTTAATGATTCCTTATGTTGGAAATGAACCGAGGGCGGATTTACATTTGGAGGCTGATATGGATGAGAAGGCGAGCGTGAGTAGTGGAGAGAATTTGAATGCTAGGAATGAAAATGGTGATTTGGGTGAAGAAGGGAAGGAGGTGGTCAAGGAGGAGGATGGGCAGTCAATGGAGATTGACAGCATGGAAACTCAAGCTCAATGTTCCCCGAAGGAAGAAAAAGAATGCTCTGTTTCAGATTCATGCAGCGGTTTAGAGTGGCTTTTAGGTTGTAGGAGTAGGGTATTGTTAACTTCAGAGCGACCTTCAAAGAAGCGGAAGCTTCTTGGAGGGGATGCTGGGTTGGAGAAAGTATTAGTTGCGTGTGCATGTGATGGGAATTTGTCTTTATGTCACTTTTGTTGCACTGGTGATACTGGAAAAAAATCAAACAGGTTGATTGTTTGCAGTTCTTGTAAGGTTGCTGTTCATCAAAAGTGCTATGGTGTTCATAATGATATAGATGATTCCTGGTTGTGTTCTTGGTGTAAGCAGAAAAATGATATTGATGATAAGTTGAAACCTTGTGTACTTTGTCCGAAGCAGGGTGGTGCCTTAAAGCCCATACAAAAGGGTGATGAAAATGCTGAATCTCTGGAGTTTGCTCACTTGTTCTGTTCGCATTGGATGCCTGAGGTTTATATAGAAGACTTGGCAAAGATGGAACCGATTATTAATGTGGGAGGAATAAAGGATAACAGAAAGAAATTAGTCTGTAATGTATGCAAGATGAAGTATGGTGCATGTGTTCGATGCAGTCATGGTATGTCTGTTGCTACCTTTTTTTTTATACCATTCTGCTTCTCTTTTTTGGTCGGTGCTCAAGGAGAACATTCTTTTATTTAAATCATTAGCTACCATGTAGATGTGCAAAATGTGTTCTTTGGAGTGCTTCTTATAAAGAATTATGGCTATAATTTTGTAGTGTAATCAGTAATACTTCTAAAATTTCAAATAAAAGAAGGGTCCTGCTTGTCTATGCTATCACCTCAGTTTATGCTTTTTTTTATTATAAGTTTTCTTCCTACTTTTTTTGTTCATACAAATGTAACCTGACCCCCCCCCCCCCCCCCCAACCCAAAAAAAAAAAAATTGTTATTGGAAGTCCAATCTATTGTGGTTTGATATTCAAATTAAAAGCCTATTTAAAACATTCTTTCCATTCCTGGAAAGTGTGAATGATCATCTTGCTGTCTTTTTTGCGATGAGAGTGAGTCTCTTCTATGCAGCGATATCTTCATTGCATTCATATGTCCAGAGCAGTTTATTATTCAGAAGTTTTTTAGTGGCTTTCCTCTTTCAGTGTTATCCTATTATCAGCATGGTGAATTTCTGATAGAGAGAAGCTGTACTCACCTGTGACAATTTCTTGATTCTGTGGGTAATAAGTAATGTATCATCAGCGGTAGTTGGGGTTATTAGCTAAGATATTCCAGAAACAAGGTCATAAGTGATGCCAATGTTTAATTACCAAGTTGGAAATTTTGGTTACAAACCATAAATGTAATTTCTTAGGGCCTGGTGATGTGTGGTTGGCTTGTGATATGTAAATTTTCATCTGTAAGTTTTTTATGATTGGTTTCCATCCTCATGGTACATAAGTAGGCAAAGTTTGATCAGGGGTTGTTCTTTCTGGAATCCTGCTTGTTTTCAGAAAGTTTGTTTCCATTATCTATTCAAAACAGGAGGTGAGAAGTATGCAACCTATTTGGTTCAATTGCAGGGCTTGTTCACTTAATAATGTGAATATATCTTATTTTTGGCTGTAAATTACTTCGAAGGGTGGTTATTATAGGATGGAAATTATTTTTATGAAATTCCTTGAGTATTGGCCTCCATTATCAATTTGTAACTCTTCCTTTCTCTTTATAGAAAGGAATTTGTTTGGTTTGAAAATTTCTTAAAGAGTATTATGATGGAAGCAGGGTAGATTCACATGCTTCCTTCTTTAGTTGATAAATCTCTATAGCTTTTTTTTTCCTGGTTATTACTAGATTGGAGATAAACATGTTATTGGAGAGCATATTTTCAAATCATGCAGTATTGCTTTATTTAAAAAAGGTGTAATAAGATTTTTTTGCCTGGTAATTTTAGTAAATTGGAGATAAACATGTTATTGGAGAGCATATTTTCAAATCATGCAGTACTGCTTTATTTAAAACAGGTGTAATAAGATTTGAATTTATTCCCTTTGTATGTGTTTATGAAGAAACTGAAGCAATCAGTACGCTTTATACATGAAAGTAAAGTCTAGCAACATCTCATGCTGATAACTTTTGAGACTTTGATGCAAATGTTATATATTGGTTTTTGAATATTTCATATGCAGAAGTCCTTAAGGGAACCACTATTTCTCCTTCGCTTATGATTATGAGTTGCTTGGACCTTGTGTAGGGTTCAATAGTTTGAATGTCAGTGAGGGTTTTCTTTAGTATAACCTGTCTTTGGGATTTTTTTTTTTTTGGTCTTGAGATGTGCATTGAAGATTTATGTTTATGGGAATGGTATGACCATATCAATGCCCAAACCTCAGCTAGTAAGGAAGTGCAATTTTTGTGGTCATATGTGACTGTGATTGTTGGTTTTTTCCCCATGACAAATTGCTTAGGTGATTTGAAGTTCTATTTACTTTTCTGTGGCTAATCAAAACTGTTTTTAGTAATTGGAGGAAAAGGATACAGGTGGGTCAGTAGTATCGATGTATTCCCTGGTTCTGGTTAGGGTCCAATCATGACAATATATATAGGTTTTTTGTTCGAAGATGAAACTGAGTTTTATTAATTTCAAACTGACTTCAGTGATTTCACTAATGTAGTTGCCTTATCTTAAACTGCTCTCAGTCTCTCCACTGATAGAACTTTTTGTATGAAGTTCTGCTCATTCAAGAATGCAATAGGTTTAACGTACTTGTTCTGTAACGGGGAACTGGCAGTGACTAGATGGTGGTGTTTGTCTCTTGTGTCATTAATATATTTTTTTCCGATAATTCTTTATATTAGTAATGTCTGTAGCCCATTGCGCAATTAATCATTCATCAGATAGTGCAGTTTTTGGGGATAGTCTAAAATGACCTCTTAATAAACAGACACCTAGGTTTTACAATCTTGGATTCCATGCTGCAACTTTTGAGAAGTTTTGTTAACTTAATCATTGTACTCATTTCATGTCAACATCTGTCGTCTTCATATGTTTTGTTTTCTGTTGTTTACTTATTGGAATTTTGAACATGCTCATAATGATTCCACTTCTAATGGATGTTTATCTGCAGGAACTTGCAGAACCTCATTCCATCCTCTGTGTGCACGAGAAGCCAGGCAAAGAATGGAAGTTTGGGGAAGATATGGTTGTGGTAGTGTAAGTCTCCTAATTTCTTTTTTGGAATATGCAGATTTCTATTATTATTTGTAGCAATGACTGTTGTTATTTTGAGGCTTTGTCATCATAAACTCTCAGTTATTTTTACGTTTTTACAGATGGAGTTGCGGGCATTTTGCTCTAAGCATTCCGATGTCCATGATAACAGCAGTTCCCCACAACTTGGAGAAGTTAGTGCCGCTGGCAGTGACTCTTCTATCACCAACCAACTTTCTCCAACATCAGTGGATACATCTCAGAAGTTGAATATTGGCCTAAAAAATGGAGATAAAATTGCAGTGCACTTAGAAGCTCCAGATGATAATTGTGATAAATCTGTTGATGGTGAATTGCAAGAGTTAGGCTTGCGTGATACCAGATTAAATGCGAGAATCGTCTCTGGATGTGGTGACGCAGAGCAGCTTGTTGATGTGGGGTTGTTGGAGAGCAGCAATGGTGATGATGTTAACCCATCTGACACCCTTAATTTTGCACTGATTTTGAAGAAGGTATCATTCAGTCATTAAGGGGTTGATAGTAATTGCTCAATGTTTTTAAAGATGGATTGTTTGTCTCACAATCTGCAAATTATGCAGCTAATTGACCAGGGGAAAGTCATTTTGAAAGATGTAGCATTGGAGATGGAACTCTCGCCTGATTCTTTGAGTGCCACATTAGATGTAATGCCAGCAATTATGTGCTACCTTAGCCTGGAATTGTTTTCTGAAAACAGTTTAGTCGCCAGTTTGTGCTTGAATCGTTTAATTTTCTTAATGTTACTTTTGGTCTTTTTTTTTTTCTTCAGGACGATAACTTGGCACCTGACTTGCAATGCAAAATAGTGAAATGGCTTAGAAATCATGCTTATATGGCCTCTTCCCAAAAGAATATTAAAGTTAAGATAAAGTCTTTAATTTCATCGAAGGATGAGACTGGAGCAATGGATAGTTCAGACGATATAATGGTATCGGATTCTGATATAACGGATCCTGTTGCTGTTAAGTCAGTACCCCCTCGGAGAAGAACCAAGAGTAATGTAAGGATTTTGAGGGATAACAAAGTAATATGCTCAGATGAAATTATTAATGACAATGGTGTAGTTATGGACGAGGATAGGGTTGATGGACTTGCCATGGAAGAAATAAATGATTCGGGTAAAGCGTCCATTCCTTACGTCACTGGAAAGGTAAAAGATCAATCAACTACATAAATAAATTTTTAAGATCTTTTGCCAAGTTAACTTGTGAATTTTTTAATTGATTATTCTGTTAGATTTATGTCTTAACTTGCGTTGTGTTTTCTATTTTACTTTACTAATAATCGGTGGATGCATTAACTACATTACCAAAAATTTGTTATATTAATATATTATTTCCATAATCTGGTATAGTGTGCTGTGATTTTCTTTTTTTGGTTTCATCATCTTTGGAGTCCATATTCCCGCTGCTGAGCTTTTCCAGTTAATTAGATATTGTCGTTCTTTGAGGCAATGCTTCTGTTGTGCACTTGCTATCAGTTTATGCTTCCTTTAGCTATTGACACCTTTTGTATGGTATAATGGTGCTTCCCTTTTCCTTTGATGGGGTACGGTAGTGGGATTCGGTTTCTTGCCCCCCCCCCCCCCCCAACTCCCCTCTTCTGGGTGATTTATAAAGCTGTCACTGTCATTTTGATCTATTATATTGATTTTTATAATATTTGCAAATTAACGAGATATGTCCTGGACAAGGTTGTCTTTACATTTGCTTTGCTTCAGTGAAGGACTGAAGGTTATGTTAAATTTTCTCTCATGGTTCGGAAATGGTTATCACTTTTATTGAGCCAAGAAATGCAAAAATGAACTGGAACGTGTTTAATTTCATATTGAGTTCTGCTTTCACGTCATCTGTGGATAACTTTCCATGCTGTAATAGTCAAATGAAGTAACTGTTTTACAAGTCCTTATCTGTGTCTTTATTCAGTCATTCATTTTCCATTATATTCTTTTATGGGTTTTCTTTCTTAGTCTATATACTTGCATTATTTAGTCCTTCTTTCCCTTTTCTTGTTATTCTCCTTACCTTAAGTGATCTTTCATCTATGTAGAATTCAGCCAACCCTGATGGCTCCCAGGACACTTCAGAGAGGCATGTGTCCGCATCGGAAGGTACTATCTGTTGTATTGATTTCCATGTATGATGCCCTTGTGTTGGTCAAAAGTAATGCAGCCTTAGTTGTTTCTAGCACTGTTTTTTGATATTTTCATTATTGCAATCTGTATATATATATATATATGCTTGGTTTCATTCTTTCTTCTCTCTACTTCTATCCCACTAGGCTTATCCCCCCTCCCACCCCTCTTTTTATCTTTTTATGAAAAATAAATTTCTCAGGAACTTATTCTGGTTGGTTGCATATTAAAGATTCTTAAGATTAAATTAACATCATTACTCTGCAATGAATTCAATCCCTTGTAGAGGGATTCGAGATTTTTGTTTTCTTTTTTCCTGAATTTCTTATGTGACGAGGGAGCAAAGTTGTTGCCATTGTGCTTGTACCTTTTGGATATGAAGAGGGAACAAGGCTGTTATCTTCGAGTCACTATGATTTTTAACTTCAGTTTGAGCAGGGTATAAGCATGCCACGTGTGTATCTTGTAGAATCTAACATGCCACAAATGGGAAGTTAATGACCCATATAATGACAAGTGTTAGAGCTAGGATCTGATCATACTTCTGTGGTCCTAATTGTTAGTTTCAAGTGTCATGATGGCATTTGAGGGGTAAATTACAATATGGTCCCTGAAAATATTCCATTATTACAATATTCCCCAATTTTTAGTAAAACCTGCACTTCATCGCTTTATTTTAAAATATATGCAGTTTCCTACAGAAATTTGTATAGGAAGTCTGATGACCATAAATGCTGGCATCTCTTATCTATTTCACCGAAGTTTCTGTTGTTATATTGTCCTTCTTTCTCTATTTCCTTTCTGTGGACTTATCTCATTATGTAATTTACTTGTCTATTATGATTCTGATGTGTATCATATATATAACTCAAACTTGTAGTTGTATGCTGGACAGGAAATATAGTTGATCCCTTAAATGACTCCCTAGCTAAAAGGAGTCAACTGGAGAGGACAATCACTCCTGACAAGATTACTGCAGCAAATTCAGATAAAAGAAATTCTATTTGCCCAACTGTGAATCAATTTATCTGTGATCTCATGTAAGCTTTATGACGAGTATTCTTCCTCTTTTCTTTTGTTGTTTATTTATGGTTTCAAGTATATCTTCCCTCTATTAGGATGGTATGGTTTATTCTTTTGATAATTTGGCATTACAGAAGAACTGAAGAATTTTCAAATTTTTACATTCACCCCTATATACACAAGAAATTGGTTCAGTTGCATAATGGGACTCTTTGCAAGAATAGAGTAGACAAGTTTGAAGGTGAAAAAGACGCATTCATTGAGTTTGATGGTAAGTTTCATGTCTCTTTTTAGGTTTCAGTTTTTGTTTTTGCTTCTTGTTTTGGGTAGACTAACAGGTTTTAATTTGCAGGTACAAGGGAGGGAGATCTCTCTCGCTTGGCAGTGTCTTCAAATGCCAGTGTTTGCTCTAGTAACCAAAACGAATATTCGAAGTGTAATGACAAGAGTTATACATCTGATGATTTAGAGCAGTTGGTCAAGGCAAGGAAAATGGGAGTTCTCAAAATGTCTCCTGAAGATGAAGTGGAAGGAGAAATTATTTACTATCAGCATAGATTACTCGGCAATGCAGTTGCAAGAAATCGTTTTACTGGTATTCATTACTCTAGGGCTCTTTTTGTTTCCGTGTTTGTTGTTTTACGTTGATATATAACACTTATATATGCATCTCGTGCAATTTTCACTTTGCAGATAATTTAGTTTCTAGAGTTGCTAAAAGTCTACCGCATGAGGTTGAAGCAGCAAGGGGACAAAAATGGGATGCTGTGCTTGTTAATCAATATCTATATGAGCTAAGAGAAGCAAAGAAGCAGGGCCGGAAGGAGAGAAGGCATAAGGAGGCACAAGCTTCATTGGCTGCTGCAACAGCTGCTGCAGCTGCTTCTTCCAGGATTTCATCATTAAGGAAAGATGGCTTGGAGGATTCCAGTCAGCAAGAGGTTGTTTTCATGGCTCCTTTTTTTATGAACTTTCCTCTTGCATCCGATTAACGATCTAATGTTCGCTATATCCAAATTTTGCAGAATGTATTGAAGTTGAATGCTTCTGGTGGGAGGGCTGGCTTTAGCTCTCAGCCAAGAGCAAAAGATGCACTTTCTAGGAATGTTGTCCCAAGGGTTTCATCTGAAAAGTTCTCTGATATGGTTCAATCAGTGTCAGATTTCTCCAAAGAACATCCTAGGTCTTGTGACATCTGCAGGCGGTCCGAGACAATGCTGAATCCTATCTTAGTCTGTTCCGGTTGCAAGGTTGTCTAGCTTGAGACATTGAATTTTCCCCCTTCATGATGGAAGTTTTTACTCCTATCTCTGCAAAATTTTTATTTTAGCTTTTTGCTTACAGGTTGCGGTTCACTTGGATTGTTATCGCAATGTTAAAGAATCTACAGGTCCTTGGTGCTGTGAATTATGCGAAGAATTGTTGTCATCTAGGTCCTCTGGAGCTCCATCTCTAAACTTTTGGGAGAAACCTTATCCTGCTGCTGAATGTGGTTTATGCGGTGGTACTACTGGTGCTTTTAGAAAATCTGTGGATGGCCAGTGGGTACATGCTTTCTGTGCTGAGGTGATTTTTCATTTCAAGTTCTGACTTTATTAACTGTTTGTGTCTTTCTCATGGAATGAATTGAAGTTCTTTTTTCCCTGCTATTTTGTAGTGGGTTCTTGAATCAACATTCAGAAGGGGACAAGTAAATCCTGTAGAAGGAATGGTATGTATGCATGTTAGAAGTCATTTATATACTACGCAGAGAAAGTTTTATGGATCTTATTAAATTTGTTGTCTGGAATGGGATATTAGGAGGTGGCTTCAAGGGGTGTTGATATATGCTGTATATGTCGTCGAAGACAGGGTGCATGTATTAAGGTGAGGTTTTTAATCGCTTCTTTCGTTTTTTTCCCTTATGAAAAAGTGGTGGTTTTTTTGTTACTAGGTTTTTTGACTAGAAGTAGCTTTTGCAATTACAAAACGTCTTAGCTAAGCAGGTGCAATCTTACTTTTTGCAGTGTAGTTATGGTCACTGTCAGACCACTTTTCATCCCTCCTGTGCTAGAAGTGCTGGCTTCTTTATGAATGTGAAGCTCAGTGGTGGCAAAATGCAGCACAAGGCTTATTGTGAAAGACATAGTGTGGAGCAGAGAGCAAAGGTATGATAGCTTTGATTTTTATACTGAATTATTTTCTTGTCGTTCTTTTGTACTGTATTTTATATATTGAATTGAATAATTTATGTAGGCTGAAACTCAGAAACATGGGATTGAGGAATTGAAAAACATGAAGCAAATTCGGGTAAGGGCATTCTGCCTAATTTTGGGGTTTTATAGATTTTATGTGCTAATTTTGGTTTTATAAGATAACATTGATGATGAATTGTGTGTTTATTGAGTTTTTCTGTGGATTCTCCTGTACACAGGTTGAACTGGAGAGGTTACGCCTTCTTTGTGAAAGAATCATCAAACGTGAAAAATTGAAGGTAACTTCTTTTCTGAATGATTTATTTTACCCACTTGTTTTGCTTATGCAACTGCTGGTTTTAGGCTGTTTTCCCAGTTTATACCAGTTAATACAAGAATTTGACTCTGAATGTTTGCAGCGGGAGTTGGTTCTTTGCTCACATGAGATACTTGCTTGCAAAAGAGATCATGTTACCCGTTCAGTGCTTGTTCATAGTCCATTTTTCCATCCGGATGTTAGCTCAGAATCCGCAACAACTTCTCTCAAGGGCCATACAGATGGTTACAAGTCATGCAGTGAACCCATGCGATCCGATGATGTAACTGTGGATAGTACTCTTTCAGTTAAACACCGAGTGAAAGTTCCCATGTCCATGGACAATGATCAAAGGACTGATGACAGCTCCACTTCCCAGAGCCTTTTTGTCCGGAAGCCAACAGAGAGGATGGCGTTTGCTGGAAAGCAAATTCCTCATAGATATTCTCTTGCATCTCGAAATGGTTTAGATAATGCAGAATGGAACTCTAAATCAAGAAAGGTATATGATACTTATATTTTGCATTAGCATTTGTTTTTGCTTACACACGTGCGCACTCACACGTGTGTGTGTGTGTGTGTTTTCTTTGCCTATCTCAGACTACCTAAATGGCAATCTTGGCTGATGCTCTCTCTATTTTGTGAATCTCAGCCATTTGACACATTTGAGAAAGAGTTGGTAATGACATCGGATGAAGCATCTATGAAGAATTCGCGGTTACCAAAGGGATATTGTTATGTTCCTGTTGATTGTCTTCCTAAGGAGAAGGACGTCACACAGGATGCTTGTTCTGATGGACAATTGGAGCACAACGGATAAGGCTTGAGTCCATACCCCGGTGTTCAATTGCTAAATGAAGGGCGGCGGCTATCTGTTACCCTTTACCCTTATAGCTGCATTTTGCGCGGAGTGCCATGTTTATCAGATTTTGAATGCAGTACAGGTACAGCGGCAGAATGAATGTCGAGATGTGATTTTGGGGCGCAGTGTCGCCATGATGATAGGAGCCACGTTTTGGAGCTCGAGATGGGGAAGTTTTGGCATCATTGTTGTATATTCATTGTGAGAGTAATTGTACAGTGGATGAGGGTTGATTCTGTCATCATGTTATGCAATGGATTGGGGGCTCAAGGAAAAGAATTTGTAGTCTTTTGATCGTAGGGGGTTGGGACAGGAGAGATCTCTTCGATATAATTGTAACGCTGAAAAAAAAAAAGGAAAAAAGAAAAGAAAAGAAAAGAAAGGTGTTGCCTACTTTGCGTGCTCTGTATAGTTAGTGTATATATAGTCTTAACATTAATCTGCAAAGGAATCTTTCTCGGCCATAGATTGATACAAATCATCTCAATTGAAATTCTCCTTACATTCAGTACATCACTCCCCCAAACATTTTATTTCATCTGCCTGCTGCCTAGTTGTGAGTTGGTTGAAGTTAGCTTTTGTCACTTATACTCTAACCATTTCAATTTATCTGTCATATTACAAAAATTTACACGGATTAAAATTGTTAAATTTCATTAAAAACAATTATAATTGTTAAATTTGTCCCCAAGGGGACACCCCAGTGGTTATGAGCTTGGGACTTCTTGTTGGAGGTCTCGGATTATGAGCTTGGGACTTCTTGTTGGAGGTCTCGGATTCGAATACTTGGATGGACGGGATGAGATTATGAGAAAGGAGAGAGTAATTGTGGAATGTACACCTTCCAAATTTGTATTTGTTCAAGTATGTAAATAGATTGCGAATATGATCCAAGTAGTAAATGCCCACGTTTCCCTTGGGTCCCAATTCCAATACGATCCCCATGTCTCATTAGCCCGGGATTTCTTGTAGGAAGTTTCGGGTCGAATCCTTGGATGGACGGGATGAGATTATGGGAAAGGAGAGGACTACCTCCCATTGTGTAGTCTATTTTAATATCATATTTATGAGTAGCAAAATATTATAAACGTTAAATTTCATAAAACAACTATATTGCCCTCTAGTTGTATTTATTCCATCTCTCCTCCTTATAGTTGTATTTATTCCATCTCTCCATCTTAAAAGAAGATAGAAGCTTGTTGCTAATAATTAATAATTAAGAAAGGGGTAGTATTGGAAGAGAATAATTAATATTGCCTTGGATTACTAAAGTGACAATATTTTGAAACAATTGGTTAGAGTGACAACTGACAAATAAATAAATTTGGTTAAAATGACAGATAAATTTTTTGAATAAAAGGAGTACTACTATATATTTGTTGGAACCAAAACAAAATTTAACACTAAGGTAAGGTGTTTTTTTCCCCGTATTGTGTGTTTTTGAGGTTAGACTAGTGAGAATTTGGATACTAGAGTAGAGAAGTTTAGTACTCCCTCGGTCCCTGGTTCGAAATAAGGGGAACACTTTCATTCTTTTTTGTGTGTTTCATAATAAGTAGTATATTTAGAAAATAATACTGTTTTTAATTTCTTTACTATCTATACTCGTAATTAATGAAGAAGGAAGATAAATGTAATTTAAAGGAGAGTTGGGGTGTTTAGGTCATTTCAATTATTTTTTTTCCTAAATTTAAAAGGAATTAATCATTGTCTTAATATGTGTAATATGTGTGAGAATTCTTTTAACCGTATGCCAAGACGTTTTCCTCTAGGCTGTAATCTCAAATAAGGACCCGAACTTTCATAAAAATCTCAAATAAGGGCCCCAAAACACAATTTCAACAAATTAGAAGACACACTAAGTAAATTTTTACAAATTAGGTTCTCCTCAGATGAAAACCAATGCTTGTCATGCCTACACATCAATTTTGATAGAAAAATGGTGTTATTAAATTAATTAAAAATCAAAACATTTTAATCCAAATAAATTCAATAAACGTAGTATGATACAAGATTTTTCCGTGCTTTTTAATTTATATACATCTCACACACTAGTATTAGCTAATACCTTGCACAATATGTCATAATCTACTAAATATGTACTTTAATTTGTTGAAATTGTGTTTTGGGGCCCTTATTTGAGATTTTTATGATAGTTCAGGTCCTTATTTGAGCCTTTAGTCTTTCCTCTATTCCAAGGAACTAAAAAATGACCATTGGGGTGTCCCTTGGTGGACCACTACGTTGCAAATTTATATATTTTTTTTAATTTTTTTAATAATTTGGACTTGGACTTACACGCAAATACTGAATAGACCCAACAATTTTTTAAAATTTGAACTTAGCTTTACACGTGAATACTGAATAGACTCATTGAATATAGACTTAGTAATAAGCCTGTTATAACTCTTAAACACAGGGAAAAAATGGGACAGTTATCTCTACCATAAAAAAAGTAGATTGGAGTTTTTCAGTAATTTTAGTGGGGTACACATATTATATATGCTAGATATTATCCATGTGCATCCGCGTTATGTTTTTTTTATTTCCGCACAAAAAATTTAAATTTCAAGAAGAAAAACATGTCATAAGGGTTTTTAATTTGAAATAGAGAAAACCTTGAATAAACAAAGAGAGCCATTAATTCTAAGTGAAAGTATTAATTGTAATATTATCTCAATGTATTATTTTGGTTGAGTGAAATTATTAATTTAATTAGATTATATTAGAATTTAATTAAATCTACTCACAACCAATAAACTTTGGACAAATGTTAGAAGGTGAAAAACCAAATACAGAGCATACATCAGTTTGAGGATAAATTTAATAAATAAAAAAATAAGAAAATATATAAAAGGTATAGAAAAGGTATAGATATAGTATAGTATAGTATTATTATATATTTATTTGTGTTTATACCATGATTTACACCCAGGGTAATCGTAATTGCTCAAAATGGATGGCCACGATTTAATCCTCTAAAGTCCTATGGATGGTTGGATTTAGTCCACCCTAGGCCAAATTCAACAAGGAAAGAGTTGAATATTGATTTAATTTCCTTAATTACTCCCAAATTACTTATGGAAATTAGGGAAATTATGGAAATTAGGGAAATTATGGAAATTAGGAAATTAAATTATTTAAATGATTTCACACAGCAAGACCGCCCCATTTTACTCCACAAATTGGGTTTGACCGGTCTAGGCCATTAAAACCGAATTTGAGCCCTCCCGGGTTAAACTTTTTACAAGTTTTCAATTAAGGACAATGGGATTAGGGTTTCGAAATTGAGGTTGAAGATGAATGAATTTGGCAACATGTCTTTTATTAAAGTTGTTCCAAATATTATGAAGAACACTCTGTCCAAATTTCAGCTCATTCCGAGTCCGAAAGAAAACGTGCATTTTGTGCAATTAAGGACAGAATTCAATCCCGAGACATTTTTTGCATGGCGATTTCACCAATTGGCATAATAACTTGGTTTTCATGCAATATTGATGCTATTTGGAGGAATTTGCCATGTTTGTCCATTTTCATAACTTTTCACTTTTATTCAATTAAGGACAGTATGGCTAAATTAGCTCGGTTTAAGCCATTGCCTTAATCGATTTTTCATGATTTTGTCATATGACCTTAGTGACATGATAATTAACCTAATCCCATGTCCAATTGATCAAGTTTAAAGTTTCGTGGCATTTGGAGTCCGTTTCAGCACCATTTGGCCTCTCCGCACTTGGTTTTCCACCCCTGCTTGCTGCAACGAGACTTTTGGAGCCAATTTAATTCAAAATTCAATAATTAATTGTGATAATTATCACAATTAAGAGGCAAAAACGTGGTGGACTTTCTCTTGGCTGATTTGGTGGAATTTTCCTTAATTAAAAGGATTTATATAAGGAATTAAATACAGAAGATAATGCTGAATCAAGAGGGAGTTAATCTGGACCGTCGGATTGCATCTAAACCTAGGAGGCCGGCCCCTATATAAAGAGAGCAGCCTCCAACGAAATGAATCTCCAACAGCCTCTCCAAAAACCTTTCCTCAGAGTAAAACACTTGCCCAGTGCAAATCAATCAAGCCCAGTGCTTCTTTTATCATTTTTCCAACAAGCCTCAGAGCTTTCATCTTTATTTCTCAATATTGTTCATCAAGTTCTACACTTGATTTCTCTTTTTATTATTTTCAATCTTGTTCTTACAAGACATCTCTTGTATCGACTTTTCCTCTGCAATCAAATAACAAAACCTTGTTATTTTCCTTTCATGAATCAAGAAACTATCCTTTTACAG
>AWUE01009694.1:0-21549 GCA_001974825.2 Corchorus olitorius | reverse complement strand
CTTTGGTTCTTAATTTTCTTATTATTATTCAAAGCAGCTCAAAATGCAAACCCAGACAGAAAAAGGTGGGCTTTGTTTTTTGGCCCAAATTAATGATTAAGGCTCAAGGGGCTTATGGTCCAAAGATTGGAGTTTGACCAAATGTCCCTTTAAAGTATGCTCCTAATTAATTCCATTCGATTTGGGCTTAAGCCTTAAGTTTTTTTAATGAAAACACTTTGCCGAATTAGAAATGCCCAATCTCTAACCACATAATTACCTATGGATTTGGCCTTAATTTTTAAGAATGCTTATGCCTAAAATAGTCTAATAGAAGGAATCAAGGAAGAGAAAAACTGGAGTATTAATCAGGAACTTCTAAATGACATATAAAATCGTCAAAATCTAAAGGGAATGAAAGATGATCGTTTGCCTTCGACGGCTAACCTAAAATCCAAATTCCTTTTGGTGACTGATCAATGATTCTAAGAAATCGTAACAGTGAAACAGCATTAACCAAGTTAAGGCAGCTATTAGCTAACTATAATTTAGCATTATTATATAAAATAAAGCCGCCAAACGGAAGAAACTCGTCAGCATTAGCATCATGCATGCACCCTACCCAAATTTAATCTAAAGTCCAACTAGACGTTAAAAATATACAAAATTATGAAATCTGGAAAACAAGAAACACAAAAAATAAAGGAAAACACCACTTTTTTATTAATTAATACCACAGTTTTCAGATATAGTTTTGGTTTAGTTGTTCAAATAACGTGGAACAAATCGAAATTTTGCTCCTTGTAAAGTGTAAACCCAAATGGGAAGTTTCCTGGCAAACATCAAATTTGAATTTCTAACCGTCAGGTATGACCCAGATTTCTTGGTCATGGTTCCTTTTTAGACCCCTTTTCATGGAAATTAATAATAATTCATGTCAATTCATGATAAAAACAGCCATCTACTTCCAAAACCTTCCATGAAACTTTTTTTTTTGGTTTCCAATATAAGTTCACAAATTTGGGATATCGATCACATTAATTGTTTCACTTGAATTGAATACACAACCCAAATGGAAGGAAGAAATAACACGAGGAATAATGGGAAGGCAAATGGGGAGGTTCGATACAGGGGAATTCGACGGAGGCCATGGGGGAAGTTTGCGGCGGAGATACGTGATCCGACGAGGAATGGGGCGAGGCTTTGGCTTGGAACTTTTGAGACGGCGGAAGAGGCGGCAAGGGCTTATGACAGAGCTGCTTTTGCTTTCAGGGGTCACTCCGCCATTCTCAATTTCCCAAACGAGTATCAATACCAGAATCGGTCGTCCAATTTACCTTCTTCTTCTTCGTCTACTCATGGGGTTGCCACTGGCAGAGGGAATCCCCCTAGAGGCCATGGAAACGAAGTTATAGAATTTGAGTACCTTGATAACAAACTCTTAGAAGATCTTCTTGAATCTCAAGATGATAGGCAACATTTTTAGAACATAAACCAAACTTCATTTTCAGTAAATTTCTAGCAATAATCATATTAACCATAAAAATCATTCATCAATCATCATTCTCTCTGTTTTTTTTTCTCTGTAAGCATGGTATATTTCAATTACCCATTTCTTGATTTTCTATTCTATTTAAATCTTTATGTGAAGTATTAATAAATTTTTGTGTATGCTTTTTCTAAAACAAAGTGGGAAAGATCTTCATTTATTCATTTTTAATATAAGAAACAGAGTTCATTGAAACAAGCTAGATCAAGTTGGTAAGGTTGAATAGTTTAGTGAAGACAAGTTTGAGTTTGAGTTTGAGTTCTTCCTCGAATACAACTATATAGTAGTAACTTGTAAAAGAATGAAATGGGCATTCATGGATAGTCTCCTTCTTCCAAATTAACTTTCCGGCACCCAAGAAAAAAAAAGCTGAAAACAGAGTTGGGAAGTGATGAAAACTGCTAGAGAACTAGAGCACGTGGAGGGTCGCCAAAGTTGAGGTCAAAAATTGCATGCTCTGGAATTTGGATATAAAGAATTGAAAGGTAAACACTAAAAAGGGGGCAGAAGGTGAAATCAACATAATAATCCAATCAAAGGGTATTTTCAAAAGAAAACCAATAATAATAAAGTAGACAAGACATAAACTCAGCCAAATCAAGCAGAAAGTCAACTTGGAGTCTTCATATGGGCCCCTGAACTGGAAATCTTTTTAGTTTTTATAACTAACCAACTACTTTTTTGAAGCTAAAGGTGAAAACTGACCAAACAAATCTTTTGCAGAGCTCAGTTCAGATTCATGAATCAAATAAGAAGTGAACTAGTTAGTTTATAATTGACAAAAGTCTTTGTCAGGGCTTAGAATGATGTTCTTGTTTTACAGGGGAAAGAAATAACTAACTAACTAACTAACTAACCAACTAACTAGTCCTGTTTTAAAAGGAGAGGATTGAACTCTGCAATCCCTCCTATGAAACGAGCGAAAAATTGTTTCATTTTTTCTTGGTTTTATTATTCTCACAATCGAGAAGTTCTTCCAACAATTTGTCATCCAAATATTCCAACTCCAGAACTTGTTTTTCATCACAGAATGGAGAAGAAGCAGAGGAGGAAGAAGCCATTGATGCTGAAGAAGAGGAAGAAGAAGTGGCGGGATGCGGCGGAGGAGGAGGAGGAGGAGGAGAAGTAGCCGTTGTGGTGGGTGAAACGATATGTTCATCTGGGAAATTAAGAATAGCCCTGGAACCCCTCATAGCGAAAGCAGCTCTGTCATAAGCACGAGCCGCTTCCTCCGCCGTGTCAAAAGTCCCAAGCCATAACCGACCACCAGCTTGCCTCGTCGAGTCCCGAATCTCAGCCGCGTATTTCCCCCAAGGCCGCCTTCTGACGCCTCTATATCGAACACTGGGTTCCGCCTCCGCCACTTTCCTCTTGTTTCTGTCATGTTCCATGGCATTCGTTTTGAGTCTGAAACAGAGCAGGGTATTTATACTAGGAGTGGCAAACGCAAGCAATTGGGTCATAAAGAAATGGAAAAAATACAGGCAATTTCTCCAGTTTCAACGTGCAAAACAACTCTCAAATATTGGTGCAAGGAATATAGATGAATTTAGGCAAATATACAATTCGTGAGAGTTTACTTTTTTTCCGTATAATAATATTTTAACGAATTTCTCTTTCAAAAAAATGTTTAATCTTATTATTATTATTAATTAATTTGTTCTTTTTGAATTCATCATACCATAATTTTTCTTCCCCTTTTTGAATCAAACAGATACATTGAAGTTGGTGGTGATGTCACAAGGGATACGCTAATCATTTCAATTAATTAATCCATAAACAAATGCTAATCGGTTGGGGTTTCTTTTATTAATTCGTAGGATATTTTCTTTTTTCTTTTCTTTTTTTTTCTTTTTGAGGGAATTCGTAGGATATTTTCTGTTTAGCGTAACGTAAGCATAGTGATGTTAGCATTGAGGTCAGTTTGATTACGTTTGCTGCTTTTATAGTCATCTTCGTAAGATTATTCTTACCTATTAATTAGTCATGATTTAATTAATCAGATCGGGAAATAATTAAGATACTTAATGTATAGTTGGGTGTGGTCCTTGAGAGACAAATAATTATTAAATGTTAATGCAACCTGTGTCTGTCCGAGGCCGGTCCGTTTCCGAGGTTAGATCAGGTTCCGGTCATATATGGCTGACCTCAATTTGATTCGTTAGATAGAGTTTTGTCATGCTTTCGTGTAATGGGATGATGTAATACTGATTGCGTCAACACGCTTCATCACCATGTTTATGCCATTTTGATGACGGTCATTAAGAATCTTTTAGGCATTAACGATGGAATCAAGTTTAAGTTCTCAAACAAGCTCTTAATCGGGACAAAACTGACTAAATTATAGAAAGAACCACAATTATTATTATTATTATAATATTATATTATAACATGTTTGATAATGATGCTCATTGGAGAGGTAAAGGGTCTTATAATTTGGTTGTCTTTGTTTGAATAATAATTCCTTGAGGTTTAGGTTTTTGTTCATGTATTTCAAGGAAACCATTTAAGGATCAATGGGTCATGGAAGTAATGAGATCTGTTAAAGTGGGCAATTCGACTTGTTATTAAGGAGGCTATAGCTACTAATTTGGTATAATTTCTTCATGAGAGGGGAAGATTTTGTATTGGAGTTTTCTTTAACGCGTGAGGCTTCTTACTTGTAACTGTTTCTACTGTTTGATCGTTTCACCAGCGTTTTGGGATCAAACGGAGTTTAAGTGTAAACTCCATTTCAATCGTTGCTCTAATAATCTCATATGTACAGTACCTAATCTAATCTGTACAGTTGATAAACAGCCTAAAAGGGAATTGCTGATTTGATCCATAGCTAAGCCTAAAAGGGAATTGCTGATTTGATCCATAGCTAAGCCTAAAAGGGAATTGCTGATTTGATCCATGGCTAACGAGACAAGCCAGCACCTGAAAGGAATCCTGTCTCTTGCCAGGATTGAGGAACTTGAGACTTTTCTCTTTCCAATATTAAGCTACAAGTTTACCGAGATTTATCTATTCAAGGAACACATGGGTGTCAATTCTTTTTGCTTCAAACAAAATTGCAGGAATCCATGTAACTTCATGTTTTTTGTACTAAATTGAAGGTGACGCCAATCCTTTAATATTTAATTCTTTGATTCGCTTGGGCATTATAGAAGGGGAGACTGTAACAATAGCAATGATTCACTTAAAGGGCAAAGAAATAATTAATGCTAATCTCCTCTTATGGGATTTTAGTCTAAATTCATGGATCAAAGGAGGAACCAAGTTGAGGAATTGCAAACAGCAAGAACTGTTGGAAAACAGTAATAGAAAAAACAACTTGGGCTGCTAGGAAGAGGCGGTTGAGGACCATTAGGAACAATGGGAAAACGTTTCTTATATTGAAAATATGTGTGGAAATAAAAAGAAGCAATAATTTTCTCATAGCTCCTAATGAGAAAAAGGATAAGAGGAGGAATTCTATCATTAAGCTATTCCATGATTATTCCAATTTCCAAGTACAATGCACCTAGCTGCTCTTCCCAACTAACATAAAGGCAAAGCTGAATATCATGAAACAAATCTGGAATCAAGCAACTTGGAGGCAAAATGTGAAAGAATCTAGTTGAGATATACTGTCTCGGCCTTGCCATGGACAATCCATTACAGCAGTCTGAAGACAACTGAAATTCCCTGTACATTATACCCATATATACAAATCATAACTTCCTCAGGAACATAAGAGTAGAAGTGTCGGATATTATCCAAAGTCTTAACAAGTCAAGACAGTGGTGTCTTAGCACATTTTTATCCAAAGTCTAAACCTGTCTTTCAAGATGGGGATTGGGGTCTTTTTCTAGCACATTTAACCAATTTAGGTTTGCTTTCCACTGCATTTATTAAGATAAAAATGCTAAAGCATTTCATGATGTGTTGCCAAAACCAGGACTAAGAAATCCCGTAGAGAGAAATAAAATATCTCAATGGGTAGATAATAGGGAGACCTGACCTGTTCTGCAAGGGAATGAAGGTCCCTCTGCAGCACAAACGACGCATCTTAAGCCATTAACACCAAAGAACACTTAGACATCCATGACAAAAATTGAGTGGGATATCCTTAATACAATACAAGAATGCCAAATTCAGTTAGTATAAGACAATATTGGTGCTAAAACAATGTACAATAAGCAAATTTCAACATAGAGATAGATCCAGCCAGATTAAGACATCCTACTAATATCTAACAATTTGAAAGCAGCTTACTTGTTTCTGACAACATATGAAAGTGAAAAGGACCAGGCTTGAGTTCCATGGAGATGTTACATATGAAATCTTAGAATCTGATCGAGTAAGAGTGGTTTACCTCATTCATTCCAAATTGAATTAGTAACCAATGCCGTTTTACATGAAAGCCTCTTCCCTTAGAGCCTACCAAGCACATGCATATTACTTTAATTAAGTCTTTAACAATGACAAGATGAAGAATGAAAAGGAAAAAAAATAGCACAATCAACCATACTAGATGTAAATGGACCATTAGCATGGGTTACAACTTACAACCCCAATCATAAATCGTGTTTCTTTGCTCCATCTTTAAATCCTATTCCTATCCTCTTGGTGTCTACCGTGTGTCAGAGTATAACTCTCAGTATTAAACCCAGATGCTCCTAGGAGGCTAGCACGTACGGAGTTCCTTCAAATATAATCAATTGATACACTATACTCTCAGTTGTATAACAACAGCAAGGACAACAAAAAAAGTCCAAGCTTATGTTTGAATCAGTTACCATTTCCCATAAACAGAAGCAAACCATCATCTAGAGAGATTTATAGTTGCTTCTTTTTCTTGTCCAAATAAAAACGAAGCCGCTGAAAATTCAAAATGGCACAAAGAAACTGACGAAGACCAATCTCTGGCCAAAGCACCTGAGGAGAATACAAATAACAGTGTGCACTCTGCCACAAAAGAAAATTGCTCAAGCGTGTCTCACCAGAAGTACGTATTATGATATCAGGGTCAGGTGCAACTGCCATATACATATGTTTCTCAATATCAGTAAGTTTTATAAGGTGATCCCCTTCATCCTGTTCATTCCCTCCAAGGCTGATTAAACCATAACCTGCTCCACTTGAATTTAGTACTGTAATTTCATCCCATTTTTCTTCAAATGATTCTTGGACGGCATGCACAATCTCATTGGTGGAAGTGTAGGCAACACAAATTGACAAAACTGCTCTGGAATTCTTGGCAGTGGCAAGCATAGCTCTCTCAGCTGCTAACCTAACTGGTTCACTCAAAAGTTTTAGGTTCCCTGAAAAGTAAACTCTGACGCCATAATGGTTGACAATGCTCTCTTCTTTGATTAACCCTTCAATCTTTTCTAGCATTAGGTCCATCAAAGATTGAACTTCTTCAGGACTTCGCTTGAAATTATCAATGCTGAAGGCATAGATGGTTACATATCTCACACCAAATTCGTAGCAGTACCTGAGCATAGACATGAGAGCTGAATATCCAACTTTATGACCAGCTCCATCCATCAAATTTAACCTCTTTGCGAATCTCCGGTTTCCATCCATGATGAATGCAATATGATTAGGTACAGAACCAGCAGAAAGAACGCAAAAAATGCATTTCCGCAAGAAACTAACCAGGTTACCATATATTTGGATCACTCTACCACTGATTTTCTCCATATTAAAACCTTATTCAGATTTAAAATCTGTAAGACCTGTACAAAAGGAATCGAAACTCAATTTATAACATGATATATGTACTGGAAATCTCACAAATCTCATCTACCAAATATGATGTGAAACTTTTAGTAACAATTTAGTTCACTAAACATTGTAAAACATGGCTCAGGAGTTTAGATATAATACATGTCAAATAATTTTCTGATGACAACGAAAATTTGAAACCTTGAGGGTCTTGTTTTAGACCTTAACTGTTATTCCCCAGGTTATTAGGACAACAGAACCAGAAAGGAGAAATGCTTGGAAAATGAAAAGTAGCCATTAATGAGCCTAGGATAGAACTGGTGGAAAAATCTAACTTGAAAGAGCAGAGCAAAATGCATCAACCGCTATGTAGTTTTAGGACAGCATACTTATGAAGCTACAAAGACCTATAATCTTGTTTCTGCATGCTGAAGCAAACTGACTAAATGGTTAACACCTTAACGAAATCCATATCCATAAAGAAGAAATTTTCGGCATGTAAACTAAGCTATGTGAAGGTGTAGAATAGTATTGACAATTCCAATATAAGAAGAATAATTAATAAGCATGGAAAAAAGATTTGAGGTGCAAATGCAATCATGCAACAAATGGATTGGCGCAAAACACACACACACACAAAAACCATGCATAGCCTGTAGTTTAAGCAAGGAAAAGAAAAGTGTCAAACTGGTAACAAAAAACAAGTAGCCGCAATGCCTAATTAAGCTTCAAATCAAATTCACATCCATTTTCAACCTAAACTATTTTGGCAACCAAGCAAACACTACTTCACAAAATTTAATTTAAACACTCGCCAATCCTGATCAACTCAAACCCAAAACTTGAAAAAAAAAAACCCAACATTTATTATAAAAAAAGTTTTCTTTTCTTCATTTTGAATCAAATCAGATCAAAAGAAGTATCACCATTGACCAGCTGAGTTGAAGTGAAGACCAAAAAGAATCAGATTCCGAATTCTGCTTCTCATCATTGAATCTTTTACAAAGCAACTAAACCAGTAGGGTTATTTAGTTACCTTTGGATGATGTGGGATCGATTCCAAGAAACCCAATTTGCCCAATCTGCCTCTTCCTGTTTCTTTGACTTTTCTCGATCGTTCTAATATTGAAGAGAGTGAGAGAAGACCAACACAGTAGTAAAGTCAAAGAGTTCTGTTTGTTATGTATGTGTTCGTTACGAGGTGGGCTCTCAAGTTTTAACGGTTGAGATGATTTCTGTTCTCTAACGACTAATGAGTAATGACCCTGTCTTCGTTTCGTTTAAAGGAATTGGACTATTACGGGCCTTGCCTTGGTAAAAAGAAAGTCCAAGGTTGTTTTAAAGATTAATTTGCGGGCCTTGGGCCACCATCGAAATCACCCATTTTAAAGAAGAAAAGATTTGTAGTTTTTTTGGCTAATTGCTCAAATAGGTCCCTAATGTATGTGAAAATGCTCAATTTAGGACTTATGCTTTGAATTTGGCATAGGCCCTAACGTATGCGAAAATGCTTTTTAGAACTCGTACTTTTAATTTGGTTAAATAAGGCCCTAATATATACAAAAATACTCAAATTAGGGCCCCACTTCTGCATCCCACACTCAATTTCCAACTGGCACCAGTCCCTTATTTAAGCATTTTCGCATGTGTTAGGACCCTATTTAACCAAATTCAAAGCATGGGCCCTAAATTGAGCATTTCCGTATACATTAGGGCCCTATTTAACCAAATTAAAAGCATATGAGCCCTAAATTGAGCATTTTCGTATACATTAGGGGCCTATTTAACCAAATTAAAAGAATAGGCCCTAAATTGAGCATTTTCGTATATATTAATTGTTAAGGACCTATTTGAACAATTAGCAATGTATTTAGAAATAATTTTAGGATTTATATTTGATGCATGACAGTGTATGAGAGCTATAAATTGTCAGTCATTATAAAGTGGCATGACACGTCAGGCGGAAAAAGTAGGCGCGATGAAAATGGTGGGACGAGGCATTTTCCCATAAATTTATAAAGTTTAGTCTCCAATGAAAATTTATCAATTGTGGCATGGTTAGAAGATTAATTAGTAAATGTGATTGTGGCACATACATCCGATTTTATGATAAATATTCATTCATATGGACTGAGTTCTATCATCACCATCTTTTATAATTTTATATATAAGTTGGTTATATCAGTAATGAAGGATCACTTTTGATTTAGCATACATTTATTTCAATTCAATGTGCCAAAGTACCAAACTATTACGAGAATAATAGGTAATTAGAAAAGATAGATGATTTAGTTTTGAAACATTGTTTCAAAACAAAACAAGGATATATAATAAATCCAGCAGAAAACAAAGACCTTATATATGAGCTACTAGGTTCCAAGACAATCTCAATATCCCACCTGAATTTAAGTACAAACATTGAGTTATTCTTGTGTTTTCCTTTTCTTTAGTAATTCATAGAGTCAGTGACTATATTTGAAAAAAAGATGGGAACAATAGAAGTAATATAATGGATGATGTGTTCAATGTTCTTAAGTCAGTGGCAACAATATTTAGTTAATTCAGTCTGGCTCTGTTTTGAACATGGACAAAATTCTCCATACTTAGTTAAAGTCAAAATTCTCTTCAACAACTTGCATACAACACATGGAAAATTTGAATAGCTTGAGGAAGCCATCTTTTCTGCTGCGCCAAAGAAAGAAAAACACATGCACAATGCATCATAATTTGTCTTTTTCCCTTTTATCAAATAAGAATACTGTTAAAAATTCAAATATTATGAAAAACAAATCTTTCAAAAAAACATGAGCCTTATATTTTGAACATAGATTGTCTAAAAGGGCTATGTAATCCCAATCACGAAACTATATACATAGCTGAACATATTTACTATTTAGATCTACATACTTGTATGAGTTTTGCATAAACTAAAACGTCTCAGAATTACAGCTCAAAATGTATGCCATATTACAAAATACAAAAACAATAAAACAAGACAAAGTAGCAATCCTTAGTAATTAATTTGGTGCAATCAAGAATGCTGAGGGACCTAGCTGCAAGAGAACCAAAAGAAGGAAAAAGTTAAATCATGTGGAAAAAATACTTAAGTTCAACTCATAGCCTTGAAGCTCCATCTTCTTTATCTCCTTTCTCATTTCTAGGAAATCTCTTAAACTTTACAACGTCTCTCAATGTCTTCCTTGTTTCACCACAACTTGTGCAAAACATGTCTACAGACTTGGAAAATTTTGATTAAAAGGTGTGGGATTTGTGGAAAGCAACAAACATAGGATAAATATCTATACCTTACTATTAAAGTTTTCCCCAAACTGTTATATGCTCAGTATTTGGCTCTTTTCACGCTAACAAAGGTGATTGGTTGAGAGAAAACCAATATATATTATTATATAGTTGGAACTCCAAATAATATTTAGAATATTGAATTATAATCAAAGTAAAACAATATTTGAATAGACATTAGAATTCTAACATTATTTCCTTTTATTTAACTTAATTGCTACTACATAAGATAAAATTTTACTTGGAATTGAAATTACTTAATTCCAATCATAAATCGAAAAATCCGATGTGAATACACGGAAATAATATATAGTAACAATTATTTGTTATTATTATAACAATAGAAATGAATCTTGATTGGAAGAGGGAGCATCGCAGGCAAATCAAGGTAGGTCTTCTTTTGCCCCTCTCTTCATTTGATTTAACATGACTATTAAAAGCTGAGTCATGAAATATTGTCAATTTTAACTAAAGATGGTAAGTCACTATATTTATTTGGCCTTTTATTTGAAACATTTCAGTCATTCATCAAAGATTAATAAATGTATTAAGTGAAATAAATTTGATACTCTTTAAATAAAATGTCAGATTAAGACTTGTAATTAAGAAAAAATAGAACCGAAAGAATGTTCCTGTTAAGAGTCTTCAAACAAAAAATGAGACTATCAACAAGATGCAAGATTAATTTCCCAGAAGAGGAAATATTTTAGATGTTCCAAAAGTGACTATTTGATTTTATTTAGGGGGAGCAACTATGATGCATTGTACTTTAGCACCGTTCAGTTCAAAGGGGAGTGTTATGAAAATGTGGACTTCACTCAAGAACATCCCACGTGGAAAAGAATGCTTGAAGAAAGATGGAAGATAGAGGGGAGTCTTTGGCTATAAATAGGGTGCTTCTCCTTGCTAGTGGAACACACACACAAAAAGACAAAACAAGCTACTTTATTAAAGTAGAGTATTGTAAAGTATTATTTTATTCTCTTGTAATATTTCCTCCACTAGTGAAATATTATCTAGTAGTAGTAGTCCGAAGACGTAGGCAATATTGGCCGAACCTCGTTAAAGTGGTGTTTTTTCTCTTTGGCTCTCTTGGTGAAGACACTCTAGTCTTCACCGGTTTCACAACATTATATGTATTTTAGCCGATTAATTACTCCTTTCAATTTTTTATGCCATTTTCCCTTAATTTTTCACCATTAACCAGCAAGGAAGAAGTTACCTTTACCCTTGACTTCAAGCTAATGGACGGCAACCCTTTCTTCCCGCTTTTACCCAACAATCTCAATGGCTCAAAATGATAAAGGTTGGATAAAGTCATTTCCTTATAAAGATCCGTAAAAGCCACCCTCTCAATCTCTCTCAATACTCAATAGTCACTACACAGCAGCCGAAGAGTCTCTCAATCTCTCTCAATACTCGATAGTCAATCCACAACAACCGATTTCAGTATGATTGATCTCTACTTAATGATTTCCTTTTCTGACTGATTTGATTTGACTGGTTTCGATTGCGATCGCCGATCGTTTTTAATTTATTTATTTATTTTGAATTTATTGCTTTATACGATTTTTTATTTGATTGACTGATCGTTAACTTTTTCTTTTTACGAATCTTGTCTTTTTGACTGATTTTTCAATTGCAATCTTTTTTTATAATTAATTTATTTTGAATTTATTGCTTTATACGACCTTTTATTTGATTTGATTGCTTGCTTTATATTTCCAACTATCATATAGTACTGTCGAACTATGAGATCTTCCTTTCTAACTTTTGAATTAGATCTTGAAGAGCATGAATTTCTAACTTTTGAATTAGATCTTGAAGAGCATGAAATTGAATAAATAGTTACATATTATATGAAATTGAAATTGAATAAAGAAATTTACATATTGACAGAAAATGAGTTAATATATTTACAGAAATTGATCTAGACATTTACATATTTACATAAATTTACATAGTTAAAGAAATTGTGATTTTGTAGATATGTCAAATTTTTGCTACACATGCAAAAAATTCTACGATGGCGGCCTTGAAGCGATACCTAAGCATCGGAATCAGTTTCACATAGGACGCAGAACCCAGGAAAATAATGGATCTAGAAGAAGCACATTGCAAAGAGAGGTATGATTTATAAAACCTAATATTTGTTTTCATTTTTTATTTATTAGAAAAAAATATCTAATAATTTCTGTTGACAGGTGTTGGAAAAACTAAGCCAAAGGGAGGTCCTCTTGGAAGCTCTTCTTCTGGACTTAATCATCCTGAGGAGAAAAAAGGTATAAACAATCAGTTTCATTTTCATTTTTTTGGGTACATGAACATTAGTTCCTTATAATAGGGAGTCTGAACCCTTAGGACCCCCATTTCGCTCCAAGGAAAGCAGTCATGGTGTTTTAAATGCAATTGGTAATGTGATGTGTGCCACTAAAATGTGATTGCATGGAGTGTGAAGTGACATATGCAAAGATGAGTTGCTGACTGGATAATAAATGTATGCTGCTACTGAGATGAAATGCAATACTTGCTAATTAACGAATGACTCTTTTTTATTAAGAAGTTATGCAGAATGAGGTGATGATCTTAAATGACTTATGAAATGGTATGGTGTTGTGTGAAAGTGTATGTTGCTCAATTGGAAACGCAGTCATGAATTGTGTGTATGAATGACTATGTGATGCAAGTAGAACTAATGTGCTGTGAAATGCATGCTGCCATGTGTTCTGTTTTCACCAATTTGGAAATGCAAAAAGGACTAAACTAGCATTCTTCTTACCTATGTAGAGCTTCATGTTGCTAGAACTTCTGCAAGTAAGCCAAAGGGAGGTCCTCCTGCAAGCTCTTCTTCTGGACTTAATCCTCCTGAGGAGAAGAGAGGTATAAACAATCAATTTTGTTTTCATTTTTTTTGGTACATGAACATTAAGTTCCCCATAATAGGGAGTCTAAACCCTTAGGACTCCCACTTCACTCCAAGGAAAGCAGTCATGGTGTTTTAAATGCAATTAGTAATGTGATGTGTGCCATTAAAATGTGATTGCCTGGAGCGTGGAGTGACAAATGCAAAGATGAGTTGCTGACTGGATAATAAATGTATGCTGCTACTGAGATGAAATGCAATACTTGCTAATTAACGAATGACTCTTTTTTATTGAGAAGTTATGCAGAATGAGGTGATGATCTTAAATATCTTATAAAATGGTATGGTGTTGTGTGAAAGTGTATGTTGCTGAATTGGAAACGCAATGATGAATTGTGTGTGGAATGACTATGTGATGCAAGTAGAACTAATGTTCTGTGAAATGCATGCTACTTTGGCATGATCGCCTTGGTTATCCAGGTGCTACGATGATGCGTAGGATCATCAAGAATACTAGCGGACATCCTTTAAAAGACTCAAAAGTCTTGTTGTCCAAGGATTATATTTGTGAATCTTGTTCACAAGGAAAGCTCATCATTAAACCTTCCATTACAAAGGTTGATCATGAATCCCCATCATTTTTGTAGAGAATTCAAGGAGATATATGCGGGCCAATACATCCTGCAACTGGACCATTTCGATATTTTATGGTATTGGTTGATGCATCCTATAGATAATCGCATGTTTGCCTGTTGTCTATGCGCAATGTCGCATTTGCACATTTGCTTGCACAGATTATTAAGCTCCGGGCACATTTCCTTGATTATCAAATCAAGAGCATAAGGATGGATAATGTAGGTGAATTCACGTCAAAGAGCTTCGAAGAATATTGTGCCTCAATGGGAATCGATGTTGAACACCCCGTCCCTCACGTACATACGCAAAATGGATTAGCGGAATCCTTGATAAAACGTGTCCAGATAATTGCTAGGACTTTGTTGATGAGAACAAAGCTCCCTTCTTTGGCATGGGGCCATGCTGTTTTGCATGCTGCAACACTAATAAGATTGCGCCCCACTACTTCTCATCAATATTCCCCCCTTCAATTAGTCTTGGGCCATGAGCCAGATATTTCATATCTTCGTACCTTTGGTTGTGCGGTGCAAGTGCCTGTAGCACCACCACAAAGGACTAAAATGGGTCCCCAACGCCGTTTGGGCATTTGCGTTGGTTTTGACTCACCGTCTATAATTAGGTTCCTTGAACCATTGACGGGTGATGTTTTCACCGCTAGATTTGCGGATTGTCACTTTGATGAGACTGAATTCCCACCACTTAGGACACCAAAAGCTTCCACAAATGGAAAGCAGAAAAAAGGTTGAGATTTTCTCATGGAATGAGAAAAGTTTGTCTCATTTAGACCCACGAACACCTGAAGGAGAAAATGAGGTGCGACGCTTGATCCATCTACAAGCTATTGCAAATAAAATGCCCGATGCATTTAATGAGACTGCTAGAGTCACAAAGTCTCATATCCCAGCTGGGAACGTTCCAGCAAGAATAGATGTTCCTGTGAACAAACTGAAATGGATCAAAGTGGCCCACGCTTGAAGCGTGGTAGACCGATGGGATCAAAAGACACAGTTCCTCGAAAAAGAAGGGGGATAAATCCAGAATCTACTCCAGATGAGCCTATTAATCTTTCCCGAGGAAAAGAAATTACTCTTGAAGAAGCACACAACCCTATTCAAAGAAAGCATATTGCCCTTGAAGTGGCACAAACCCATGAAAAGATCACCAATCCCGGGAATACTGAAATTCCCATGAACTATTGTAATGAATTATGGGATCGGAATGAGATAATCATCGATGATGCATTTGCTTTCTCAGTTGCTCATGAAATTATAAACGATGATTATGAACCTCGGTCTTCTGCAGATGATAAGTATAAAGCTGCTGATGTTTATGAACTTCTTAGACATCAACAAGAAAAACAAGACTGGCAAAAGTTAATCTGGTTTCCATTGCATGTGCCCAAATGCTCATTTATCTCTTGGTTGGTTGTTTTGAATAGACTTCCAACTATAGACTGAATGATGCATTGGGGGATAACATTGGATTTCACTAAATGTTTGCTTTGTCATTCCTATGTTAATTGCCGAAATCATATCTTCTTCTCATGCGAATTTTCTAAATCAATTTAGCGGAAGGTTCTTACAACATGTGGTTTTTCTAGAGAAGCTGGTGATTGGAACTTTGAATTTCAGTGGGCTAAAAATAATGAAAGAAAAACGTATTTCAGTGATAATCTATCCAGCTAGATTTTATTTCCATCTGTCCAACGGTGTTTATGGGAATTTTGTGGCTCATTGGAGTGGAAACTTGTATGCTGCAACTTTTCGAAAAGGTATGTTAATGGTGATGGAACAAAATAGGCCTAACAACTTCAAATTTAGACCATTAAAATGCGACCGACCTGATCGTATAGGCATCGCACCTCAGTGTTGTTGTAGCGGCTACTTGTTTGACTTTTGTGGGCAACTGTGTTGCCTTGAAGTATCTATGAAGATTGGGGAAAAAACAATGACATTATCGACATTGAACTTTTCAAGTTAGAGTTGAGTGGAAACAGGAAGGAGTGGATTAAGATGAAAAGTGCAAAAGATGGAGCAATTTTCTTAAGTGGCGACTATGCCTTCTCCTGCCGTGTAAATGTGAATGAGCCAGGGATTCAAGCAGGTTGTGTATACTTCTTTAGTGTAGAAAATAAGAGATTGTACACATTCAACATTGAAGATCAAAGCATTTCGGTTTCTTTGCCATTAGATTTAGAAAAGTTGCAAGATTATTCACAACACTCACCCTTCTTGGCCATGACTGATATCATGAGGTAACAATTAATATAGTCTTTAGTATTATTTACTGATTTTTATTTTCTTCATCGATCCCTGGCTAATATAGTCTTGTATGATTAATATCTACAGGTTTGGGTATCCAGAAGCAAAATCTGAGGAAACAATCAATGAAAAAGTGCCAAAAGATGATGAGAGTGGAGCACAAAACAGAGACTAATTATCTAAGCTTCCATGGGATATTCTGGAATTCATTGCCAGGAAACTTTACCCAGTTGATTATATGAATTTCTGAGCTGTCTGCCACACTTTTCAACAAGTGTTACCTCGTATCAACTGGAGAGAAGCTCCAGTCAAGTCTGAATTTCCATCTTCATGGTTGACTTTTAAGTCGAGAGATATTCACAATCTTATTGATCCCTACAATGGTGGTACATATCTAACCAACATTCCTAAGTCTTTATTAGAGGCTAAAATCCGCTTCTCCAAAAATGGGTGGTTGCTAATGGCTACTGGTTATCGAACTATGTCCTTCTATCACCCTTTTAGAAAAGAAGAGATAAAATTGCCAAAAGCACCGCCTGAAGGAGAATGCTGCTTTTGTTTTGGTTATGCTCTCTCATCTTCTTCACCAACTTCACCTAAAAACACCATATTGCTGGGGAGTGGCTCTTATTCCATATGCTATCTTCGTCTCACCGCAGGTGAATGTGTTGATGGATGGCATGTATATGAGTATGATCATGATTATACTCATTTTCAATGCCAACCCAACAATATGAATAACAATAGTCTGATCTACTTCAATGGAGCCTTCTATTTTCTTAATGGACTAGGGAATCTGGGTGTTTTTAAATTCAATGATGATGATGAACCTAGTTGGAAGACACTTGAAGAGCTGAAAAGTCCTGATCACCATTTCTGTCAAAACTTCTTAGTGGAATGTGATGGAAAGCTTCTTTCAGTATTTGTTGATGAATCGGTTCATGTTTACAAGTTGAATTTGAGCCAGTTTTGGTTTGGAAAGAAGTGAATAGTTTGGGAAAAAATGCATTGTTTTGAGTCCTTCAAGCTGCTTCTCTGAAATCCCCAAATCCTCAGACATGGAGAACAAGATTTATTTCCCCAAGCTCTTTGGAGATGCCCTTGTCTACTATTGTCTTAGCACACACAAGTTTTACACTTGTGGAAATAAGCAAGTCGTGCCAGATTTTTACAACACAACGGAATTCTTGTCTTCTTGTTGGATTGAGCCAAGGTGGGATTAAAGATACCTGTATTATCTTTACATAGGATTAGATATGATATATAAATGTAGGAGCTTGATGAACCAAATCTGACAAGTTTAATTAGTTCGATTTTTAATGTAATTAGTGTAATGTAGAAAGCTTCTTTTGTCAATGAATTCAATTGCATTAACTTCCGACAACTAAACATTTTATGTTGGATGGTTAAGCATTAATAAGATGAATTTTTTATGCTGGTGGTGCAATTCCATTCCCACTGTAACGTGTTGTTTCTGGATTACTTTCAACCTATCATCATGGGTTTATTTCTCTCTCGATATGTGTGATTTGCTGGACCAACATGGTGTTTAAATGCTGCTGTCCTTTTTTGCTATTATTGATTACTTCTTTCCTTTTTCTTCCTTGAAAAATCACTAAAAGAACTCTTTTATTTCCATGTCTTCTCAAAGTTTCAGTTATATCCTTATTTTCATTACCCGTAGTATTATCTTTGATAGGGGTGAGTATTAGACGGTTCAAATCGATTGAATTATCCGAAACCGTCAACGGGTTTTTATGATTAAATCAAACCGCGATTTAAACGATTTTACGATTTGACTTAATCATGTGATATTTTTACTAAAAAAATACTCCATTCTTGTAGGAGACAACAGATGGTGGGTCCTAACTTGGAACGTTTGACCTGTCTTCGTTCGGTTAATAAAACTTACTAAAAGGAATTGGAGCGTTACGGACGGGCCCTTGGTAGAAAGAAATTCTTAGGTTCTTTTGAAGATCGATTTGCGGGCTTTGGCCCAGATTTATCTCATGGGCTCATAGCCCAAGTAAAAAAAAGTGGGGGTAAGAAGATTAATGCTAAAAATTGATCATTGCCCTAATTATTTTCACCGTTTTTTTTTTTTTTTCACGTCAATACGTAATTACCCACTTCGTCTTGTTATTGTCACCTTTTATTAGGTTGTCAGTCTCGGTTGTTGGCTCATAATACAAGTGACAAGTGACAACCTTGTACACCATGTGAAAAATGTTTTCCAATGCTTTATGGAATTTTTGGCCAAAAAAAATATGCTTTCTGGAATTTGACACATTTTGTTCACTGATATATGCAGGACATATATATTAGTAAGTAGGGTTAGTATTATCTTTTGAGTAAGCCTCTGTTATTCGGCTTTTTACTTCTTTTGATTACTGGACTCCTCTTCTAGTTGAATAATATTCTTCTTCTTGCTTTAAAAAAAAAAAAAGTAGAATGATTTACTTTACCAGCTTTGATAAGAACACTATAAGAAAAGTGACTTTTAACAACAATGCTTGGTAACGGGAAAAAAATCCGTTGCAAAATATTATTTTTTATAACAATAATTAAAAGTCATTGTCTTAGGGATTTTGATGGTATTTTATCCAACGACCTTTTTAAGTTGCCAATGCTTACAGTTTTCACAACAACAAAAACAAAGTCTTTGCGAAATCATAATCTATTCGTAACAATTTCATAAAGTCGTTGCCTAAGTGATTTTGATGTTATTTTACACAACACTTTTTTATTCATTGCCAATGCTTACATTTTTCGTAACAACAAAAACAAAAGTCGTTGCGAAATCATAATCTATTCATAACAACTTTATAATGCCGTTGCCTAAGTGATTTTGATGGTATTTTTCACAACACTTTTTTTAGTTGACAACTTAATAAAAACGTTGTCTAAGTAATTTTGATGGAATTTTACACAACACTTTTTTAGTTGACAACTTAATATAAACGTTGTCTAAGTAATTTTGATGGTATTTTACACAACACTTTTTTAGTTGTTGCCAATGCATACAATATTCGTAACAACAACTTTTTAAGTTGCTGCAAAATCATAAACTATTCGTAACAACCTTATAAAAACCGCTCCCTAAGTGATTTTGATGGTATTTTGCATAACACTTATTTAGTTGTTGCCAATGTTTTTTTTTTGGCACCAAAGAAATAGTTGTTGCCAATGTTTACAATATATATTCGTAACAACAAATTCTTAAGTTGTTACGAAATCATAATCTATTCGTAACAACTTTACAAATTGTTGCGCAATCAATTTTTTTAACACTTTACGCAACGACATAAATAAATTGTTGCAAAAACTTAATCTTTTCACATATTCACATATTGACGATTATAAGTTTTGAATACTAAATATATAATTAATTATGAAATTGAGTACAAGCCAACTTATTAACCCATATTTGGAGTTTAAAAACTCTATTGATGGTGTTTCAAATAATTATTCAAATAAATATTGTTTATATAATATCTAAATTTATGTTTTTTTTTTCATTACCTTCAATGAAAATTATAAATTACTAATTAATATTATAAGTATCCATGAAAAATGAAAATATATAGAATTACAACTATTAATATTAAGTTTGATTTAGCTTTTGAAAACACCATAAAGTAAAGGAGGATATATAATCTTTTTTTTTGTTGGCAATAGGATATATAATCTTATTTATTCAGCAGGAAAAAAAAAGAAAAGAAAAAGAGCACGTACGGTTCCAAGACACGGTACAATGATTATTTCTGATGATCATCTTATAAATAATAATAAAAAAAGCAGGTACGTACGGTTCCAAGACACGGTACAATGATTATTTCTGATCTTATTATTTCCCTCTTATGGGTTGATCATTATATGAATTAGGTTTCTAGCTTAAAAGGCTGGATAGCTAATTCAAGATTCCTCCCCACGGAATAGAAGTTACGCATAAACTCGTTGAATTGAAAAGCTCTGAACAATGGAGGATTGCTTTCATCAGCTGCTGCAGGCTCTAGAATACCGCCATCGGAAGGGTATATGAAGAAACCGACTGACATTCGAGCACGACTCGAGTTTGTGACAGCCCGATGTTCAGCACTCTTCAGCTTCTTGTTGCTAATCACCTATATATATAGTATACACACATATGTATGTATTGTGTGAATCAATTAATATGGAATTAAATATATATACTTAAAAAATTAAGCATTATGATAATGGAATATATATACCTGAAATAGGTAGGCTATGTTAACTACCAATGCATTAGGAAGAGGCTCAGCATTAAGCCATTCCCCATCTTTGAAGAGCTGAAGCCCACACACATCTCCTTGAGATAAGATGGTTAAGATGCCGATGTCACTATGTTTAGGAAGTCCTGGAGCAGTCAAACTTGGATCAGGGCATGGCGGATAATAGTTGACCACCAGTTGCACATATTCACTTAGTTTTCCCTCGAAGTAATTAGTATCAATCCCCAAGCCTTGGCAGAGCAACTCCAGGATCCGTAATCCCAATTTCTTTGCTTCAATTGAATATGCTGCCACTACCTCTCTGTGTCAAAGAAAAAGCACAAGTTGTTTTACAGTACCCTTTTATATATAACTTAATCTAAGATTAATTATTTTTACTCTTAGCCTTGATTTATATATAATACCGGTATCTGGTTGGCTTTTGGGGCCAAGATTTCATGCACTCTTCCGAAGGATGACAAGGGTGTCTTAGATAGTCACGCCAAAAGTGAATCCTATCAGTTTCATACTTTGTAATTCCTGTGATGAGCTTGCATTCTGGATCATCCGATAATAGGCTTGCCTTGTCCTCTGCAGGCAGTTCACAAAACTCCTCGCAAACACTCTTAGTGTCATTGAGCAACTCTTCTGGAATTCCATGGTTTACAACCTGTTTCAAAACAAAGTAAATTAAGACAGTTAATTAACCTATATAAATTATACAAATTTCAAACTATATAAATTTCTGCAACTAGACAAGTACTGCAATGGGTGGAAATTAATTAACCTGAAACATTCCAAACTCTTGGCTAGCCTTCAAAAGTTGGTGAACTAGATCAGTTCGATTATCACCATCGCCAAGTCCTTTTCCAAGATCAATTACCGGAACTACGTTGCATTTCGGAACATCAACCAGCTTCTCCATAACTTCTTCAAACTTTGGAGACAAGTCCTTTAATGTTCGTATATCCAGCAGCTTGGAAATCCTATGTATATATATAGGATTCCGGCCAAGTTTTACTATATTTA
>AWUE01009690.1:0-13198 GCA_001974825.2 Corchorus olitorius | reverse complement strand
CTCTCCTTTGAGCTTCAAAGAGGAAAATAAAATTAAAAAAAAAGAAAAAAAAACAGCAAAAGAAAGAAGGAGAGAAAAAGCTGAATCGATTCAATGTCTTCCGTACTCAACACAGTTTCTTCCTTAAGGCTTTCAGGAATCTACACCAGCAACAACAACAATCACCTCCGAGTTCCAACTCACTCCGTTTTTACTCCCGCTTCAGTTTCTTTCACCAGTGAGTTAACTCACTTCCGCTCTTGTTTGCTTGTTGAGAAACTTGAATGAATATTGACTTGAATTGAAATTTTAGTATTGCCTTTAAAGTTTAAACAATAGTAGTTGATTTTTAGCTCTTATCCTTTCATTTTTTTTTTCATCACCTTGCATTTCTTATCCTCGATGAAACCAACTTAATAGAATAGTTTTTTAGAGCTTAATCTATGTAATTTTTCATAAATTTTTGTTCTTTACAGGAAGAAGATTGACTGTGAGAGCGGCGGACACTGATACAAATGAAGGTTCATTTTTGTGTTTACTAAGCCTTTTTGAAAATTTATGAACTTGGGTTTTCAAATTAAGTCTCATTTTTCTTATGGTGGATATTTGTGATTATTTTACCAGTGAAATCCAAGGCACCGGATAAGGCCCCCGCTAGCAATGGTGGGTCAAGTTTCAACCAGCTTCTTGGTATCAAAGGAGCTGCTCAAGAAACTGTAAGTCCTCTATGTACGGATACATTTTCGATGTTTTGGTGGGTTCTTTTTGGAATAACCAATTTTTATTACTCCATCTCCAGTTATAGTCTATAAATGCAATTAGAATTGAGATGCCAACTTAAAGAAAAGTGATTTTTTTTTTAGTTGCAGAGCTGTGAGAGCAGCCACCTTCATCGGTTTGCAATTGAATCATCAATCATTGTATTTAATTTAATGTATTCATTTTTACTGCGGTTTGTGAGTAGTGACAGTTTGAAGCTTGATTTGGGGTATGAAGAGTCAGAATATGTACCCAATCAAGACAGAGCCAGTGCTCAAAAGATGAACCTAAATAGCCTTACTTCTCTAAAAAAGGCTGAATCTGTATTACTTATTTCAGAACTATAACTCAGCTTGATGTCATATATGATGCAGAATATATGGAAGATTCGTCTTCAACTAACAAAGCCAGTTACTTGGCCTCCATTGGTATGGGGAGTAGTTTGCGGAGCTGCTGCTTCTGGTACTCTCTAATCTCTAACTTAACATGTACAAAGCTACAGTTAGGAATTATCTTTTTATTTATGCTGTATGCATAGGATAGAAGTATTAAACAACACCAGAAATCATGTGGAAGTTTCATGATATCTAGATATCTATTACCTTTTCGATGAGTGCTATTTGTGTCCCTGAACTCAATTATAAGCTGCTTGAAAGAGTTTGGTAAGTAACTAGAGGACCATTGGAAATATAATTTTATAAATTGCAGGGAACTTCCATTGGAATTTGGAGGATGTTGCCAAATCAATTCTTTGCATGATAATGTCAGGACCATGTCTCACAGGCTATACTCAGGTATAAACCCTCATGAAGAAGGTGTTGAATTTTAAATGAATAAGATGTCAACTCAAATAAAGCTAATTTGTCTGGCTACTTTACCTTTTATCAGACTATAAATGACTGGTATGATAGAGAGATTGACGCAATTAATGAGCCTTATCGTCCGATTCCTTCAGGGGCAATATCTGAGAATGAGGTATGTACATAAGTAATTGTGTTATGTATGGAATTGATATTCATTAAGAACTTCATGCAGGTTATTACCCAAATCTGGGTGCTACTCCTAGGAGGCCTTGGCATAGCTGGTATACTAGACGTTTGGGTAGGTATCTTCAATTAGTATGCTTTTCCTAAAATACACACAAAAGTAACAAAATGGAAGCAGTTCTAATCCTTCTTTAGGCAGGGCACAACTTTCCTATTGTATTTTACCTTGCCTTAGGTGGATCATTGCTATCGTACATATACTCTGCTCCTCCCTTAAAGGTAGTCAACTTCCCTGCTGTCCTTATAGCTGGTCTAATCTTTTGTCTTGTTATGGTAGAAGATCTGCTTTGATCTCACTAAATTCGAAATTTTGCAGTTGAAACAAAATGGCTGGATTGGAAATTTTGCTCTTGGAGCAAGCTATATCAGTTTGCCCTGGTGGGATATCATCTATTTTTCTGCTTTTAGGAGGATAGTTCAAGATGTTCTTTATAGATATTCTATATTGTTCAGACTTCAGAGTGGTTGCAATCTAAGAAATATTTGTTATCCATAAATTTAACAATAATGAGAAAACTGAAGGGCACATAATACATGTAACAAGTTGCCAAAGATTGTTAGCCTTCCTCTTTCCCAATATGAAATTGAAAGCTTTGCTAATTTCCAGACACACATAGCATCTTAACTGCAACATGAGTTCGACTGCCATCTATCACCTATCATAATTCCTTTTCTATTGATTGAGATACCCTTTAGAGGCCAGATCTAGCAGGTTGAGACCTTATTTAGAATATGCTGCTAATAGGAGCCTCTAAAAAATGCTTTGGGTTATTTCTTGTTTGATTAAATCCTGAAGCGTGTGACCTCTATTTTGGACTTCCACTTTGGTGTCTGACCAGGTTTGTTCCAAATGTTGTTGTAGGTGGGCTGGTCAAGCCCTTTTTGGGACCCTTACACCAGACATAATTGTTCTAACACTCTTGTATAGCATAGCTGGGGTATGTTTTTTCCACTATCTTCAATCGTTTTTTATTCTTCAGGCACATGATTTGACTTTACAAGATTTGTCTTTGCCATATTACTTTGCAGTTGGGTATCGCCATTGTTAATGACTTCAAAAGTATCGAAGGAGACAAAGCTCTAGGATTACAGGTATTCTCTATTTATGGCTAATATTAGTAGCTAAATCTTTGGGACTATTTCGAGTTTGTGAACACCATGATTTCTTTGAATAACTTGGAAGACACTGAGTTGACTGTTATATGGTAATGATGAATGAGCAGTCACTCCCTGTAGCCTTTGGTGCTGAAACAGCAAAATGGATCTGTGTCGGTGCTATAGACATAACTCAAATATCTGTAGCTGGTATGTCACTGGAATTTAAATCTCAGTACTGGTAGATGAAAAGTTCAATGTCTTCTTCTTTGTGAAAGTTAACAGCTCACTGTTAATTATGCTGTTGGTGGTTGCAGGTTATCTTCTAGGGGCTGGAAAGCCATATTACGCACTCGCCTTACTTGCTTTGATAATTCCACAAGTTGTATTTCAGGTACCAAAACTTCTTGATATGGATTATAGTGGTAGAAAGTAGAAACTATAGCTTTCCCTTTCTTCTTCCATTCTTAATTTCTTAGACATTATTGCTCACGTCGATATTTGTCCACTGCAGTTCAAGTACTTCCTAAAAGATCCTGTCAAGTATGATGTTAAATATCAGGTAATTGTGATGCATCCATTCTCACAAAGAATTATGGTGATATTGTATAAGCAACATGAACTAAAAGAACTAGCTTCACCCCGTAGTATTTCTAATGTCTCCGTGTTTCACGATCTAATTACCATTTCATATTTGGATAACTTGTCTGTAAACATCCATATCTGTCTCAATAAGCGTATCGAGATATATATATAGTATCAAGAGCAGCTATTTTCTTATAATCATGAACGACTATATAGCTATGACTTACGATTTGAATATCCCACCTCAGGTATTATCAATTTAGACCTGGGTATTGGTCTACTGAAGAACCATGCTCCTGTCTCTTGTTTTATATTAAAGGATTAAGTCTTGTTTTTGTGTTTCAGGCAAGTGCACAACCATTTCTGGTGCTTGGTTTACTGGTGACTGCATTAGCAACGAGCCACTGATGAAATAAAGGACGGCTGGAGAACAGATGAGAAATTAGCGAGCTGATTGGCGCTGTAAATTGTAATCCACGAAATTAATGAAGCAGCCTTTGCTCAAATTGTAGCATCTAAAATATAAGAGCTTCGACGTATTCAATTGCTCGTTCTTCCTGGTTGCTTGTGATACTAAGGCGTCATGCTTGTCCTCTTTTGTATCTTTAACGGTAACTATCATTTTTCTCCATGTCAACGTAGTTTTTGGCCCTCTTATTCTTCTTCTTGCAACTGTCGAAAGAGTGTTAGTGTGTTACAAAAAGCCACATATATATTTACTAATAATAATGGCAATGAAGTTTTCTCCTCTTATTATTTTACTTCTCTCTGAACTGGAAGAGCATCCATGTCTGCCATGTATAGTTCCATGTTGAGGGCATGAGAGTCGTGGATAGAAGAAAATTATTACTCGACGTCCAAACAAGAAACTTTCAACATAACAACATTTGAACCAAGAACATCTTTGGTTAGACTCTCAAGAAAAAACAGAAATGCGAGGCACAATGGCACGGTGAAAACCTCTAAGGCAGAGTAGTAAGGCACCATGCCACTCCAACAGTACTAGAACCAGAAAAAAAAAACAAAAAAAAAAAGCTACATGAACATGGAGGGAAAACAAAAGCTCGAACCGAAGTAAACCTAGAAAACTACACACACGAAACCACTAAGACTCGACGTCATGAGAAAACAGAGCCAAAGAAGAGGCTTATGGGCTATGGCGACTAGCTCCTAGTTCTGAACTTGGACTCGTCAATGTCAATTCCTTCCTCGGCAGCACGCTCACCCCCGGACTTGTCCGTGGTGCTAAGTCCGCCTTTTCGGCCCATTTCCTGGTACCCTTCAGTTCCTATCTGATCTTTCCTTGTTTGGCCACCTTTGCTTCCCAATTCCTGGTACCCTTCTCTCCCAAGTTGCTCCTTCCTTGTTTGGCCTCCACGGCTCCTCCCTAAATCACCATTGACGAAAAGAACATTAAAATGCAAGAGCCAACTAAAAAGGTCAAATATTTAAAAAATTATAGATACCCTGTCAGTGGAATTCAACAGACTAATATATATATACCTTCAGCAAGGTGCTCTTGAGCTTCGAGGCTCTTGCCACCAGTTCCACCAGGAATAACAGTCTCTCCCTGCCTTGCCCTGGCGTCAAGTTCTTGCCTTTGCTGTTCCGAAGACATGATCACTCACTTTCACTCCTCTAAATGGTGCTTTGCTTCTTTCTAACTTTGACAACGGCTATAATTATAAGCTTCCACGAGTTGAATTCACTTAGAATATGAAAATTGTGGTGAAATTGAAGAGTAATTTATATTAGAGGGGGAAGCTATGAAGTTGAATGAACAATGGGAGCGCCGATTAAGGAAATGAGGACACGTAAAGGAATAGACGCGGCGAAGGAGGAGCAATCGAAGCCATGGTGCAATGACACGCGGGTGCTTAGTCAGTCTAAACATAATTTGGCTCCAATGCCAGTTGACACGAGTCCAAGGGCTCTAGTATAGTAAAATTAGTGCTAGTAACTAGTAAGTAATTCCATCGGTGCTTTCCAAACCTCCCAAGATCATTCAAGAAAGAAGACATCCTTGATGCATATGAAGCACTCTTTATATAGTAGTTGCTTAATACTAACTGAAAGGAAGTGTGTCAATTTTAGCATTTTGAAGTTTTAAGTATAGTACCTGCAATCATATTGAATTTCGGTCCATTTAGAGTATGGTATTGGTCCTATTGGACCTTAAATGGGATAAATAACTATTATTAAGAGGATGAACAACAATTTTGATACATCAAACATATAATTCCAAATTGTTGCATAGAAAACATGAATTAACGTTACATTCATCAAATTATGTTGTCGAGTCTCACAATATATTGAGTCTCTGGGATTTAAGAGGAAGTGGAAGGCTGAAAATCTCGAGTCAACAATGACACCTATCAAGAGATCCTTATTTCTATATATATAAAAGAAAGAAATAGCATTACATTCATCAAACTATGTTCTCGTGCATATCTTCATTTACAAAATGCCTGCCGCCCGCCCCTTCCTTCAAGGCTTCAATAGGAATTTTAAGAAATTTCAAGTGTTCTTTTTAGTTTTTTTTGCCAAACACATGTATTTTTTTTGGCATCATTTGAGACGGTCCGAAATTTAATGGGCTCAACACATGGGCCTGTTTGGTCATAAGGTTCAAAACATGAACAAATCCATAGCTATATTAAGGGATAGTTACCATTTTTAACTTCGGAAGAAAAACCAAAATGAAAGGAATTGAACCGTTTCACCAAGTATAGTTTTTAATGAGCTCGATCCTTCAGATGCAGTTTCCAAATTAATTTCTGAATTTAAGTCTTTTCCATTTAAGAAAGATTACAAATTTGAAATGGGAAAGAATGAAATCTCGAAGGCCAATCGCTTTCTCTTTAAAAGTGGATGAGGGGTTAAAGTGAATAGTATTAAAAGTTGGAGGAGTTTTTAGTCATTTTCTACTTCATTTTTTTTGTTACTACACCAAAACCAAACCAAACACAAAAACAAAACCCTACCGAACCGAGGTCGAGGTGACTCTGTAAGGAAAATATTCCTATATAAGCAAACGCTGTCGTAAGGGCCGTAAGGCGTAACCCTAACTCTCTTCAGTATCCTCTTTTGAGTCAGCCTCCAGTTCCATTTTTTTTCTTTTATAAATTATAAAATTTTACTTATTTTATATATAATCTCTTCCCTTATCAGCTCTTCCAAAAACCCTAGCTGCTTTTACCGACTGCCGCCAATTTCAACCTGTGAGCTTCTTTCTCTCTCTTTCCCGATTATCCCTTTCAATTCCCTGCTCCACCTCTCGATTTACCGCTGATTTTATTTTATTCTTTGGATATTGATTTTCAACTTCCTTTTTTGCAGTAATTAAATAGTATTTTTGTGATAAGCTGCGAAAACGATGTCGGACGACGAGAGAGAGGAGAAGGAGTTGGATCTCACTTCCCCTGAAGTTGTTACCAAGTACAAGAGCGCTGCTGAGATTGTCAACAGTTAGTATTCTTTCTTCTTATTCACTTAATTTCTCAATTTTTTTTTCTTTCTTCTTTTAGCTTATTGAATATGGAAATTTGGATTTGAAGAAAGTTTATTTCTTTGGGGTTTTTTTTTTCTTGTTCACTTATGTTTGATGGTGTTTGAAACTTTGCAGAGGCGTTGCAGTTAGTTCTAAAAGAATGCAAGCCCAAAACTAAGATTGTTGACATTTGTGAGAAGGGAGACTCTTTTATTAGAGAGTAAGTGTTTAGTTTAGTGTTAAGTTAGTGTTTTTCTAATGTTTGAAAATGGGTAATGAAATAGTAATGTATGGCTTATTTTTCTCTTGTTTATGTAATGTAAAGGCAAACAGGCAACATGTACAAGAATGTTAAGAGGAAGATTGAGAGGGGTGTTGCTTTTCCTACTTGTGTTTCTGTGAACAACACTGTCTGTCATTTCTCTCCACTTGCTAGTGACACGTCAGAGTTGGAAGAAGGTGACATGGTGAAGATGTAAGCTTCAAATTGTATTTGTTTTTTTCTTCTTAGTTCAATGAATTTGAGTATTTTAAGGAACACTTTTTGTTTGTTTTTTATGCTTTTCATGGAAAGTAATGTTTGTTTCTTGGGTACAGTGATATGGGTTGCCACATTGATGGGTTTATTGCCATAGTTGCACACACCCATGTTGTTCAGGATGGTCCAGTAACCGGCAGGCAGGCTGATGTTATTGCTGCTGCTAATACTGCTGCTGAAGTTGCATTGAGGCTTGTTAGGCCAGGAAAGAAGGTAATTGTTTTGCACATCACTTCTGTGACATTCTATGTTGTCATTCTCTGTTCCTTGAATGTTTCTTTGGCGATTCTGTGTTTGTTTCAACTTCATGTGTCAAACCTTTCATTTTCAAGTTCAGTTTGTAGTTTGTTTTTGGTTAGTGTAAAAAGTCATGTTGTGGTTATCACTTAATCCCCTAAATGATGATCCTTTTTTTTTAGCTATGGATGAACATCCACATGAGGCTTTTTGTCATAGTTACTCTGATAGGGGAATTTATCTATCTACTGAAGTTTTAGCTACAACATTCCTTTCAATTTACTCAATCCCTTTCAATTTACTTTGAAGTAATTGTAAGATGTGGAATAGAAATTTGAAGGATAGGCAACTTTGCCGAGGTGATAAATTCTTGTCTATCTCCTCTTTTCCCTGTTGCCAATATTAGCTTTGGTCATGCTAGGCTGCTTTTGGGTGATGAATCTGCTATTGGTTTAATACCCACTGTCTAGGTGGACCGACATTTTCCTTATCCATAACACAAAGTGGGCTGCTCGATTCCTATGATTTAATTCTTTGAATTAGGATGTTGAATAGAAATTTGAAGGCTAGGCAACTTTGCCGAGGTGATAAATTCTTGTCTATCTCCTCTTTTCCCTGTTGCCAATATTATGTTTGGTCATGCTAGGCTGCTCTAGGGTGATTAATCTGCTATTGGTTTAATGCCAACTGTCTAGGTGGACCAACATTTTCTTTATCCCTAAAACAGAGTGGGCTGCTCAATTCTTATAATTTAATTCTCTGAAAGCTGGGCAACTTTTGCCGAGGTGATCAATTTGTTGTCGATTGCCTGCTTTCCTGTTGCCAATATTATGCTTGGTCATGCTAGGCTGCTTCAAGGTGATACATTTTCTACTGTTTACGCCTATTGCCTAGGTGAACCAAAATTTTGTTTATCACTAAAACAAAGAGCGTGTTATCCTCCATATACTTTTCATCTTTTTATTACCTTCACAAGGCTCTTTGTTTTGTTCAAATATTGATTTTGATTGGGGACTTCTTTAGATATTTGGTGTGGTTAACATGATTTCTACGTGATGAAGATACTATTGGGCTATGGATTTAGTTCCAATTAAGCATCTTTAGTCATAGTTACACTGATAGAGAATCATGTATGACTGATATCTTTATGTCTCCATTTTTAACTCCAAATTAACAAACAATTCCCAACATGCACGGGAAACACTATACGTTTGAGATCTGCAGTTTTTTTTAATGCTTGTAAAATCTTTAAAGTTCTGTGTTCTCAAAATGTACTCAGATCTTAGTTCCCTATGTGATGAATATTTTTCAAAAGCTATGGACCAACATCCAAGTGAGGCTTTTGTCATAGTTACTCTGATAGGGAAGATATTTTGAATTTATTGTTTTTGGCACTTTGTTTTTCTGCTGACTGAGTTACCGGTTGTTTTGCACTCCATATTGTTTAGAACATTTCATAATTTACTCATATAAATCATATTCTTGATTGTACTAAATTTCTCTTCATAATGGTTTTATTGGCAGAATAAAGATGTAACAGATGCAATTCAGAAGGTAGCTGCTGCTTATGACTGCAAAATTGTTGAAGGTGTTCTTAGCCATCAACTAAAGCAGTTTGTGATAGATGGGAACAAAGTCATATTAAGCGTCTCCAATCCAGATACAAGGGTTGATGATGCAGAGTTCGAGGAGAATGAAGTTTATGCAGTAGATATAGTTGCAAGCACTGGTGAAGGCAAGGTAATTGTCATTTCTGGTCTCTGTTACTGTCTCTATACTTGCATCATTTGTCATTAAATTTTCATATGTTGGATTTGCAGCCGAAGCTGTTGGATGAGAAGCAGACAACTATTTATAAGAGAGCCGTTGACAAAAATTATCATTTAAAGATGAAGACATCTAGATTTATTTTCAGTGAAATAAATCAGAAATACCCCATCCTGCCTTTCACTGCACGGTCTGTGATTGTTTCAGATTTGTTATGAATGCTCTAATAATGTTTTGTTCTGCTGTTTTAACAGTTCATGTGAATTTCTATAACAGGGCATTGGAAGAGAAAAGAGCTCGTCTAGGTTTAGTTGAATGTGTGAACCATGAACTCTTGCAGCCATATCCTGTTCTTCATGAGAAGCCTGGTAAGATTTCATTGTTGAAATCCATTGGAGATAGGATTTTCTATATGTTGTCAGAACTAGCTTACTCATTCTGGATAATTGCTCTTGCAGGTGATTATGTTGCTCATATCAAATTCACTGTGTTGCTTATGCCCAACGGATCAGATCGGGTCACATCCCACCCTCTACAGGAGCTGCAGCCAACCAAGACGATAGATGATCCAGAAATCAAGGCCTGGTTAGCTTTGGGCACAAAGACAAAGAAGAAAGGTGGCGGGAAGAAGAAGAAAGGTAATGATCTATATCTATAGAAGAAAGATAAACTCTATGGTCATAAGTTATGATAAGTATTATGTAGTAAACATACATGTACATGTTTTTGCAGGCAAGAAGGGTGACAAAGCGGAGGAATCAGCCGAAGCCGAACCCATGGATGCATCAAATGGTGCTGAATCTTAAGAAAGAAACCTTCTGTTGTTCTATTCTCCCCCTTATATTTATCAATTTTGATACTCTGTATCTGGTTGGTTATCATGAGTTAAATTTAATATAGTATTCCAGACATTGATCCCCTAATTGGTTTTTCTTTTTTTTTCTTCCTTTTTTCTTTCTCGTACATGACCTCTTTGTGTCTGTTTGACAAGTGAGTAAGCAAGTGAAAAACTTCTTGGCATTTGCTGCTTATATATTGCATATTCATCAGTTTCCCTCTTTGCAGTTTTTAAATTTTGTGGAATTAGATGGTTCCATCATCCATGGAATCAATATTAAAAATTTTTTTGAGCTCCCAAGCCTTATATATTCCCAATGAAAATTGATTTTTCATATAATAAATACAATTTATGTTAAAGAAAATTAAGATTGGAATTTACTAAAAAAAAGAAGAGAAGGAAAAAGAATATTATGAAGAAAAAAAATTGGGAAGAAAAATAACAAAGAGCGGAAGACGTACACCTGTCACGCGCAAGCGAAAACCTGGCAATTGAAAGAGAGTAAGAGACACCGCTGTCAAAGGGGTCCCACTTGGCATGCCCCCATTAAGCAATTAACAAACCCAATTCCTTTCTCTTTCTTTCTTTATATTATTGCTTTTTTGTCACCGCCGACCCCGCCAGCCAGCCACCAAAGCCCTAAAAATTATATAAAACGCGAAAAAACTAAAAAAGTAAAGGAAAAACCGAAACAAACACTGGTATCTTCTTCTCACGCTCGCTCTCACTCGTAGTTATTTTTTTCACTTAGCTCCTTCTCTTTTTACTCTTTGTTGATTTTCCTTCGAAGCTTTAAGAATGTCGAGCACTCCTAAAACCGATCCAGAGGAGCACAACAGAGAAGACGAAGAGAACGCACCTGCCGCCGATGACGAGGACACCGGCGCTCAAGTCGCTCCCATCGTCAAGCTCGAGGAAGTTGCGGTTAGTACTGGCGAAGAGGACGAGGATCCGATTCTCGATCTGTGAGTTTTCTTCTCTTTTCTCTTTCGATTTCTCTACTGTTTCCGACTTGTTTCCTTAGATTCTCTTTTCCGATCGTTCGTTTTTGCTGAAAAATGATTTGATGCAGGAAGGCGAAGTTGTATCGATTTGATAAGGAAGGGAATCAGTGGAAGGAGAGAGGTGTTGGTAATGTGAAGCTTTTGAAGCATAAAGTCAGTGGCAAGGTTCGGCTGGTTATGCGCCAATCTAAAACCCTCAAGATCTGTGCAAATCATCTTGGTCCGATTCTCGACTTTTTGTTTCTCTTTTTACTATTTTCTTTTTGCTTTTCCCTATTATGTTAAACTAAGTAGCAGTATTATTTACATTTACTTTTTCTGTGCGTTAATTTTGGTGACTTTGAATCTAATGATTGCAGTTTTTCCCACAATGACTGTCCAAGAACATGCTGGAAATGATAAATCGTGCGTTTGGCACGCCCCTGATTTCGCAGATGGTGAATTGAAGGAAGAGCTGTTCTGCATTAGATTTGCTTCTGTTGAGAGTAAGCGTTTCCAGTTGCCTTAGTTGCTTCTTTCTATTGTCTTCTTTATCCACTTTTGCAAAATGTTGAGTTGTCAAGAATCTTCGCTGCTTAGTTATTCTATAAACAATTTTGCTGAGAATCAATATATTCTAACTCCCGAATTTAGTATCTAAGGTTTTAGTAGGCATACTAAATCATGTAGAAATCAGATGAATGATAGGATTCTCATGTCTAGTTTATCAAAATCTTAACTAAAAGTTTCTATTATTTGATTTTGAAGTGACTTTTAGTGGAAATTAGAGTATAAACTAGAGTGGAATGTCTGGTAATGCAATATTGCAGTATACATTAGCTCCATCAACAGTGTTTTGGTAATGATTGTCTGTGCTAGCAGTTAAAATTCTGGACGGAGATTTCATCTAGGTTAGTGAAATACTTGTTTGGTTGCAGATAGCAATCCGATTATATATAGCAAAGTGGTTTTGAGTCTTAGCACATCTTAAATTTTGTGGCTAGTGAAGAAATTTTCTGTTTCTCTCTCCTAACGGGCAAGTATTCTGCTTGCTTCTCTTGATACTTAAAAGCACTAGGAGCCAAAATTCTAAAACAGAGAGCATTCTGTAGTTTCCTATTAGAAAATGCAGCATTTGAAAGCTTAATAAGCTAGATTTAACATCACACTAGAAACATGGAACATAAGACCAGCCTGTTACCTGCAAAAGCATAGACTGTGCTTAGGTAGTTTAGCTAAAGGAAAGGTTAAAAGAGACTCAATAGCTTGAAAAAGGCATATTAGACCATGTGTTATATTTGGAGGGTTGAATTTAAGGCATATTAGACCATGTGTTATATTTGGAGGGTTGAATTTCTGTGGCTTGTGGTAGACTATATGCAATTCCTGAATAGAAGTATGCTTCTGAGTGTTGTATACCTTTCTGATCTAGTTCATTCGTTAAAATACTAATGGAGTATGGTAGATGTGAATGTGGGAAGTTTTTCCCAAGTTTAGCATATGATCTTTGTCTATATGCATAAAATATAACATATTTACCAACTTTTAGTGCGTTAAAGTAAGATTGAGTGATATATGTGTCTATGTTCAGACTGCAAGTCCTTCATGGAGACAGTTCAGGAGGTTGCTGAAAGTCAGGGAAAGAAAGAGGAAAACAAAGATGCCACAGACACTGCTGATCTCCTTGAGAAGTTAAGTGTTGGAGAAAATAAAGGTGATGAGAAAGAGAAAGAAGAAAAAGTTACTGCCGCCGAGGATAAGGAAGCCGGGGAAAGCAAAGCAAAAACAGAGGCAGACAAGGAAGATGGATCTGCTTCAAAAGCATAAACGTGAAAACAGAGCATCTATACGTTGGATGAAGTTTATCATATACATTGCCAT